>JARKHS020032587.1:0-78480 GCA_030143305.2 Amblyomma americanum | reverse complement strand
CAGGGTCTCCCACTGTCCATCCAGCTGGTGAGGTGCTCCAGGCCCCGCGAGAGGGGATCCGCCGGGCAATGGAAGAGAATGTGGGCGAGGGTGGCGATGGGGCGGTTGCACAGGGTGCAAGAGGCTCGATGAGGGTTTGATGCTAGCGGCTCCTATTATGAGGGGATGAAAGGATTCGCGTCTGGATGCGGCGCCATAGGGTGGGATAGAGGGTAGAGCTGCCTCTCGACTCGGTAGGCCCGAGTCAGCTAACTTAACCTGTGTATACGCTCCCGGGAGAACTATAACACGGAGAACTCCCTCTCCCCTCTTCGCCTTCTTCTTATCTCTGATTGTCTGCGGCGCTCCTTCTCTTCCCCTCTTTCCTCTCCAGGCAGCTGTGCTTCACGGCTCAACGCCTTACCCTCTCCCTTTCCGCTGCGCTCACACCTACATTCCACAGAGGCTTCCGCAGCACGACGGCACTTTTTCAGGGGTAGTGTGCTTCTTATAGCTAACGCGATAATAGACGCTCATCGCGTTCATGCTCACGAGGCCAATACATCGCCGCCGAGAGAGATGCCGATCGGCGGCCAAACCGAGAAACTGCGAGGGACAAAGACCTCGCAGCAACGGCAGCAGCGCCGGCGACAAACAGTAGAGGGCGAACCTTCAACTTCCGGAACTGCCATCTCGGACGAGGTTCACGCCCGCTCCCCCCCCCCCCCATCCCCTCTCCCCATCCCCGCTCCAAGCTGTGCCCCCGCGATATGGGTGGCAGAAGACGAGCAAATTCTCCCCACGTAGCCACAAGAAGTCAGAAGAGCCGCGCTGTAGCGAGAGCGTAGGAAGGGCCAGCGCAAAGCAGCCGCTGATTCACGCCGATTGTTTAACTGACCCGTTGCTTAGTTTAGCCATTTTCCTTAGAATCGTCAACACCCTGGCCGTTTCTGAAGCGCTCAGCATATCTGATCACTGTGCTGGCCTCGAGCAATCGTGCCTAAACTGCCTTACACTGGAACCGAATGCGCTATGCTACTCCCTTCCTTTTTTTTCATGCTGCTCGTGGCAGGAGCCGCAAGTATCGTTTGCATGTCGTCAAGCACTCAACCCTCGACTCGAGACAAAAACAGCTTCGCAGCAATAGCGCAATAGTGTTCCGAAGTATGAACCAAAAAGCCCGAATTTCAACGTTGCTTAAAAACAGCTTCTCGTAGATCACGGTTACTGTTATCATGTGATGTTATGCGCACATCGTATAAACAAAATTATAGCTCTGAGCTCACCTCTGCTTGAGACCGAATGTATAAAAATGTATCGGTATACTTCACATAACGTGTGTTTTATTGGGAATCCTCTTTTTTGTTTGTGTGCTCAAGGGAACCGCGCTTTTGTAAAACTATTGCGCCTCGCTTCCAATATAGTTCGCCTGCCCCGACAGAAAAGACTTTTTGGATGCTTCTCGGACATTTCTATGCGGACTCATCGCGCTCGTCCTCCCACAAGTCTAAAAAAAGCGACCACACATGACAGCAGTTTTCACACGAATGTGATTAACTTGCGAGCGCGTGAGGAGAGCACTTGCGGAAGCCGTCATCTCGCGTTCATAAACTGTACTCAAGTGGTAGCAGCGTGTGATATGGAGTACAGCCAATTAATACGCCGCAGGTTCGTGAATGTGATTGGTTTGCTGACGCCCTATGTGCCACGTGTTCCGACTTTAGTGGAGTGCGTGTTCTCGTGGAACGCCAGCTGCTACATCGATGACAAGCTCCAGCCGACCATGGTAAGCGCGCTTGTGTTTGACAGCGTCCCAGTGCGATAGTTGGGCTCAGCCGCTAGCCAGCGCCTCAAAAAAAGAGGACAGGTGAAGGCTCTGGCGCTTTTACGGCAATACGCACACCCCGTCAAACGTATACGGCCCAAGGGGTTTGCTTGTAAGGCCTGCTGTATGCCTCGTTATTCAACCTCATCTACCGCAATTTCTCGAGAGCGGAATAACTTCGCGTCCTCAAACCAAGGTTTAGACTGCTTGACGTGCTAGGAAACCCCGCTAAACAGCTTAGAAGCAAACACGTTGGGCTGTATTCTTTTTGACGGGGGCTGTACCTAGTGAACTTTCTCTAGCCTAACCGGCACCGTCTTCATCCTGTGGTGCTAAATGAGCGCGGCGAAAGGTGCGGCCACATGTCCTAGGGAGTGGCTACACTTAATAGGGTGCAGAAAGTGGTTGTAAAATGCGTCAGTTATGCAGAGTAAATGCCACTGTGTGTGCATGCCACGTACAAAACCTGAAAAGATATTCGATAATTTACAAATTATTGTAGCGATAGATACATTAAGGTAGCACTTCAAGTCTTCAGCGTGGCGGCGCCGCTATCCCGTGGATGCGCCGCCATCCCGTGGCTGCGCCGTGCAGCGACGTTTGTAGTTGCGGCTGTGGCGATCTGAGCCAATCAGAACACCGCTCGCTACGAAACGTGTTCCTCCGCCCCCTTACCCCGCGACTTCTGGCTCCATCTCTGGTAAGAAAAGCGCCACAGTCTCCAACTGCTGCGCTCAGGAGACTCGGCCGACTAGACGGGGACCATGTGTACGGATGGGGGAGCACCACTTCTCAGCAGGACTACGCATTGCTGTGTTTGTGCGGACTTTGTTTGCTAATTTAACCAGTGAATGAAATGCTTTCTGTGCTTGCGAAACACCATCCGAAACTATATTTTCAATTATTGCAATAATTTCTCGAAAAATAGTCACAACAATGCATAAATATATGAGGGACTAATGTTTGTCTTCCTTGGTCCTGACTGGACGACAGGGCTCTACCTTTCACAGCGCTGCAAACAGTTTGTGAAAGAAGTATAAGCATGGAGGGAGATCGAGTGGAAAAAGAATTTGTAAACAGCCCAGGGGTTGGCTGGGTCAGCCAGCCAAACCCGACTCGATTGTCCAACAGCTTATAGCGAAAACAGCGATTGAAAGATGGGACACTGACTACCGCACAGCAAACTCACAAGCGTTGACTAACAACTGAAAACTGATTGCAGTATTCTCTATAAATACAGGAAGAATCAATCTATAAACAAAGAAAAGAAAGGAAGTCCACTTCTGTCACTTTTGTCATCATTAGCCTGCAAGACAGTCAATTTCATTAAGAAATTAAAGCATCCAAAAAGACGTGCACAGGAAAACCGAGAAGAAGATAGGAAAGAGGCTGCGTCTTTTTGCCTGGTTTAATTTCCTAACGCAATGCACCAGGTAGCCGAACAACGTGTTTTTACAGTCAATTTCTTTTCTCCCCAAAGCCACGGTTCGGATGCTTACAAACGTCGAACCTTTGCTTTTTATGACGTAGCTTCATATGGCTCGCTCATGAGCTGGGGATTGTACCTCTGGAAAATCTTGCAGTTTCCAAGGCGTGGAGAGCAGTCACAGTCAGCCACGTGTTTTTAAAGCGTGTTGCTCGATGCTGCGCCGATTGTAATGGCGCGTTCTCCTCTTAGGCGATCGTCGACGTCGTGACCTTTTTTAACCACATAAGACGCGCTCAAAACAGTAGAGTCTCGTAGACAGCCTCACTGTCGCAACCTACGAATTTTTGATGCGTTAACATAAGGAAGGCCATAAAGAGAGGGCATATGTAGTCTGAAGGTAAGATAACCGCTGGTCCTTGATGGTAATGGAGTGGATTCCATGAGAAGGAAAGCGTAGCAGGGGTCGGCAGAAAGTTAGGAGGGCGGATGAGAATAGAAAGCTGGCGGTTGCGGATACGGTTGCCGCAGCTGGCACAGGACATGGTTACTAGAAGAGACATGGGAGAGGCCTTTGCCCTGCAGTGGGCGCAGTCAGGTTGATGATGTTGATGATGAAGGCGAAAACTCGGCGTTCGTGTGAAGTTTCCGCCTGCAGCCGTGTCAGGCAGTGTTTTGGGGTTTCCCTCTCTCCACCTGCCAACTGTCAACCGCACCCGTCTTCCCCTCTGCGCTTGTAGGGGGCAGGAGAGAAACGCAGAGCCAAGAATGACGATTCAGCAAATATTATGAATGAAAGTATCTTATTACAAGAGAAGCAATTATGATTACAAATGTAATAAGAATAGAGTCAGAATCAAAATAGAATAAGAATCAAAATAGAAGTCTAATTTCAGCGGAATCGGAATTGGCTTGGTTTATAGGGGTTTAAGGTCCCAAAGCAACCTAGGCTATGAGAGACGCCGTAGTCAAGAGCTCCGGAAATTTCGACCACCTGGGGTTCTTTAACGTGCACTGACATCGCACAGCACACGGGCCTCTAGAATTTCGCCTCCATCGAACTTCCACCAATGCGGCCAAGATCGAACCCGCGTCTATCGGGCCGGCGGAATTGGAATTGGCATAGAAACGGAATTGAAATACAGTAGCGAGTGAAACAAAAATTGCTATCGAATTTCCTCCCCTTCGATCTCATTGACTGCCCTTATAGATCGCCCGGCTTTTCATATCATGTTGTCACTGTACCGTCTTGAGTGAGTTTTCTGCACAACATAGAAAGCTTTTGGTCCCGGTAAATGGTCGACTTACACCAGCCCTCCTGAGCGCTTTCTCCAGCGCATACGACATGACATCTGTTTTATATGCCTTCTCTGGTATCTTTCTTTTATGCGCTAGCACTTATAGTGGCCATTCCCCGCATTTAGAAGTTTTGTGTTTGTCTGAAGCCTGCTTCTGACACGTGGCCCATTTGCGGTTGGCAGGTGGCAACCTGTCCAGGTGTGTATATATATATATATATATATACGTGTGTGTGTGTGTGTATGTGCGTGCGTGTGTGTGTGTGTGTGTGTGTGTGTGTGTGTGTGTGTGTGTGTGTGTGTGTGTGTGTGTGTGTGTGTGTGTGTGTGTGTGTGTGTGTGTGTGTGTGTGTGTGTGTGTGTGTGTGTGTGTGTGTGTGTGTGTGTGAAAACCTGGCAGGTTGTGATGATGTCACAAGGTCACGTGGCCTAGATGGAAGGTAGACGATAAACATTGCAAAAGAATCTTCACACTGCGTTAGCGCAATTAATTCGGATCTCGCCTAACACGGTAAATCGATCGTCATATATTTTTGTAGCGATAGCTAGATTACGGTAGCATTTCGAGCCTTCAGCGTGGCTGCGCCGCCACAGGGTGGCTGCGCCGCCATGCTGTCATTCGGTTGGTCACCACGTGGTGCGGAGCAGCTGCTGGCGGCGCGGCGCCTGGGCTGATCACATGGTTCGTCATCTGGTTGGTCACGTGACCAGCCACGTGGTGCGGAGCAGCAGCTGGTGCCGGTGGCGCGGCACACCGGCGAAACCGAGCTGCCACAGCTGTGCGCATGCGCCGTGTCAAGTGGGACGAAGATGAAGGAACGCCCGGCGAAACGGAGCGGCGAAAGACTGACTTTGCAGTTCAACTGAGCAAATTCCAGTCGGCCAGCTGTAACTGTCACGTCACTCCAGGTTTAGCCAGAGATAAACCACCGCCAAGTTTTTTGAGCGCGGGGGGCGGGGACGGGGAGGTTCGGTGAAGCCTGACAGAAAACAACACCGCTAAAAAGGAGGCAAAGATGGACACCGCATCAACAGTGGAAACCAGACCGGTAGAAATTCTCTTCCATCATAAATGTCCCTTAGTTGGAGAATCATCCCACTGAAATGGCTCCTGGCTGAAAAAAGAGGTTCAGCGTTGCGGTCCAGCATGCACGTTTTCCACAGGCAGCCCCCCGTTGCTGCTGGCACACGTTTTAGTCACCCCTGAAGAAGGGACCGAGTTGATCCCGAAAAGTTGGGGAAAGAAAATATTGGATGGCGTCAGTTTTCTCTTAACTATTGCTATAAAGTCCGATGAGGAAAAACATCCCATGTCAATCTTGTGAGTTCTGTTAAGTGCCGTCTGTGCAATACGCCGGAAACCATTGAACACTGTTTTATTAACTGCAAGTTTTCGTTTAGGGATGTGATTCAGAGGACGCTAACTTACTTTGCTTTAAATTCCCACAGTTCTCTCTACCTTGCGGCTACTCAACCTGACTACGAACTGCAACATACTACCGCGCTGTGCACATAGCACATCGTTGTCCTTAGCAACTTCCATCTGCAGCGCGAACAGATAAGATAAGCTTAACCTCGATCAGAGTGTAATATCGTCGCAAGACGTGCCGACGACCCATCAAAGCAAAATCATGAAACTGTCAGGCTAAACACATGCTTTCACACGTCTGCTCGGTTTAACTGCGTTAAAACCCAACTACTTTTTTTCTTTGTTCGCAGACTCAGCTGCTAGATCTTTTCATGGTTCTCCCCAGTCCAAGGGCGGTGCTGGCCCTTACGTTAACCATGGTGGCCTACAAATTCCCCATGGCCCAATTAACATATGGCCATTCGGCGATAGGTGCCACTTCTGACTATGTGATTCCAGAGTTGTTCGAAGAGGTAAGGAGGGGAAAAAACTGGAGGGGGACACTTAAAGGGTCCCTGAAAAGGGTGTTTGAGGTTGGCCCTAAAATGCTAGCATTATGTAGAGTACAGGCCAACGAGTGTTCATGCCGCGTACATGACCTCAAAAGCGAGCCGATAATTTCCAATACAGTTTTAGACACTCTCGCATCCGAGCCTAGCGGCGGCCTGCGATACTGGGCTTTCACCCGAATCCGCGCACCCGCCGCGTTGGCTCAGTGGTTAGGGCGCTCGACTACTGATCCGGAGTTCCCGGGTTCGAACCCGACCGCGGCGGCTGCGTTTTTATGGAGGAAAAACGCTAAGGCGCCCGTGTGCTGTGCGATGTCAGTGCACGTTAAAGATCCCCAGGTGGTCGAAATTATTCCGGAGCCCTCCACTACGGCACCCCTTTCTTCCTTTCTTCTTTCACTCCCTCCTTTATTCCTTCCCTTACGGCGCGGTTCAGGTGTCCAAAGATATACGAGACAGATACTGCGCCATTTCCTTTCCCCAAAAACCAATTATTATTATTATTATTATTATTATTATTATTATTATTATTATTATTATTATTATTATTATTATTATATATTATTATTATTATTATTATTATTATTATTATTATTATTATTATTATTAATCCGCGCTCGTTACGTCAGCACCGGACTGCTATAGCATTGGTTCGCGCGCGTCGGCAGCCGGCGGCTGCTTCACAGCCCCTTTAAGGTCCGCCTTAAGGGTACGACACGATGGCTGAATGGGTTAACGCCCATATATGCGAAATTGGTAATTCTCGACTTTACATTCATAGACCCCTGGGAGTCCTCATACCACTCCTGGCGCCGTGGTGCAGAGTTTAAGCGATGCGCCACTACCTTGGGATGACAGGTGCTGCCACCGGTGGGCCTTGCGGGACCCGGGTTGCTCTTCCCGAGCGACTGATCATTAACTGCCACCTGCCACAGTGGGCAGTTTCTTCACTATCCGGTGGGCAGGTTGTGAAGACGCCGCAAGATCACGTGACCTAGGTGGCCCACCTGCCTCCTGGTTGGTCTCTGTGCACCACCTGCCATAGTCATGATCGTGATTCTTCGCTCGCAACGCCGACAAAACCGATGCCGGATTTTCTGGATAACTGGGCCTTTAACGCTATCGTGTTACTAGACCCTGTGCCTGAACACTTTTGGGGCCCACTGTACATCCTTTTCTTGGCGTGTGAGGTTAATGGTGACAAGAGGGAGGATGCAGCCGTGCAGGCGAAAGCCGTTGATTAGCTGCCTGCGGTTCTTTAGGTGGACGGCACGTTCTTCTGAAGGGTTGTAGTCTTGAAGACAGGGTTCAGGCACATTGGGGATTGACATCCAGGTATGAGAGCGGGAGTCGTTTAGTACCCGGTGATGAGTTGGTGTCCGTAGACTTATTCATGCTATCCATAAGTTCATGTGTGGGACATGGTTCCGAGCTTTTGCGCCTGAAAAGCATGTTGGATCTTTCATATCGACCTTCTTTGAGTGTAAGCTATAAACATTAAAAAAAACGCTGTAAAAAGGAGGGGATGCCACGGGTTTAATGTGTATTTCGGGGAGGTTGGTGTCGCTGCACTGTAATGCGCGGATTCGCATACAACGTCCGCGATCCGAATCGTCATCTGCACATAAGCAGCCGACGAGCGGTCAGCAAAGGGCTATACAAATCTACACCTGGTGGTCTCCATGTCCTCAAACTGGCGCGACACCCCCGAAGACCATACATCGCACTGTGTTGCTAATGGATCATCAGTGCGTGGAAGGCAGTCCCAGCCGATAAGGTGGGCAGAAGCTTCAGGAAGTATGCAGTTAGCAGTAACCTCTTTGGCTACAGGCGCGAAAACAGACACAACACAAGAAGGCAACATGGACATATATATGCATTCTTACACGTGTTTCCTTCAAATAAATCAGTCGTGAGTGGCGCTACGTCCCGTCTTTCTGCCTTTTGCCTATTTTCGCGCCTGTAACCAGATATGTACAGTTACCAACTTTCCCAGCAAGACGTTCTTTTTAGCAGTAGCCTGGATGGGTTGGAAGACGATATCGTTAACAGCGGTGAAGAAGCGTCGGAAGACGGCCGTGATAGCGATAATTGAATACTGTTGGTGGAGCTTCTAGAATTTATTTATTTATTTATTTATTCATGCGCATACTGCAGACCCTGGTTAGGCTCAGCAGGAAGGGCACATTCATAAAAATTAGCTGTGGTTTAGACTTTGGTTAACCCTGGCGAGAAGCGAAAGCTTCCTTTTCATGGCTACGTTCACAAACGCCACACACACTGCCGAACGGATTGTCTGTAAAGCGTCGATGAAATTCCCGATGAGGCAGCTGCCGCCTGCCACGGTGGGCAGATTGTGAGGACGTAAGTAAGTCACATGACCTGTCATCAGACACCACGCAACACCTGTCACTTGACTGCACTGACGCTGCCCTCTTGAAAACCTTCTCTTCTCCTTCCTTTCATTAGAGTTACCGCTCTTAAGACTCTTCTTTAAAGAAGGCTGGCTGTAGTCCCTTACAAGCATCACATGTCACACGGCCTCAAAAAGGTCGCAGGCAGGTACGACGTGGATGTCGTATTTTCTGCCCCTAGAAAACTGAATGCCATGAGCAAACAAGTCTCGCAGACACAACAAAGATGGTCGGTTGTCAGGTTCGACATGTGTCACCCTCCGTTGACTGCAAAGAAAACGTGGTATACCAGATACCCTTCAAGTGCGGTGCCGCCTATGTTGGGCAAACAGGCAGATGTCTGAATAAGAAGTTAATGGAGCACGAATGCGCAATAAAAAATGACCCTCTTTGCCATGTTACCGCTTATTGCGCTAGTTGTAAGTGCAAAAACCAAAAAGAACATAAAAGAAAACCAGGAAAAGATGGCCCGGGTCCTGAGACAATGTTTCGCTGCAAAAAGTGCAAAAAATGCGAACCGCTGTACAAGAAGACAGCAGTGCTGTTCTATCATAAGATAGGGTTTTATGGGGGTTTAACGTCCCAAAGCGTCTCAGGTTATGAGGGACGCCGTAGTGAAGGTCTCCGGAAATTTCGACCACCTGTGGTTATTTAACGTGCACAGACATCGCACAGTACACGGGCTTCTAGAATTTCGCCTCCATCGAAATTCGACCGCCGCGGCCGGGATCGAACCCGCGTCTTTTAGGGCCAGCGGCCGAGCGCCGTAACCACTCAGCCACCGCGGCGGCTGTGTTCTATCATAAGAACAAGGTGACGCGAGAAATCATGGAAGCATATCACATCCATAATCTAGCAGAAAAGTGCATCAGCAATCCTTCTGTGGCTTTAAGTGACAAGGAAATTCAATATCTGCACTTGTACATGGCATAGGTTGTTTACCCCTTTTGTCGTTTTTTGTTTTTTTAATGTTTTTTTATATTTTATTTTTACGTTCGTTATATATTACCACTTTTTGTTTTTAAATAAACTCAGTTGATAGTCAGCGCTTGTCTTGCCTTTGTCCCGCCTTTGTTGCGCTGTTTACCCACCATGAA
The DNA here is from genome assembly GCA_030143305.2 of Amblyomma americanum. NCBI lineage: Eukaryota > Metazoa > Arthropoda > Arachnida > Ixodida > Ixodidae > Amblyomma > Amblyomma americanum. The sequence continues at coordinate 68,524 of JARKHS020032587.1, read as the reverse complement.
TGCTTACCAACTCGCCCAAATCTCAGCTTAACTGCCACCTGTCAGGGTGGGCGCTTGCCTATCCTGTGTGCAGAACGCACTCAAGTGTTACAGACAGCCTCGTCTAGATTGCTGATACATCACAGCTTTCGCTCTCTAACCAGGTTCAGCAGTAGTTAAACCGCAGCTAATTTTTAAAAAATTATTTCTAAATTATAGGGTCCACGCAGAGCTTTCAAATTTCTCTCGAACACCCAGAAAGACCACCTCTACAGATCTGGTGCACTACAATATGCCGATTAAAGTCAGTTTAGGTTCCCTTTAATACCTTTCAGGCGTCATTCATGTCTTCATTTCAGAACAATTCTTTTGCTGCCAGAATAGTAAACCCATGTTTCAAAAAATCTAATTTTCTTAGTTTTTAAACGGAAAGCATCATTTATTAATTTTTACACAGACACAAAATGTCTTACAAAGTGCCAAAATATCCGGGAACTAATAGTAAAGCAAGAACATTTACGAAATCAACATCTTAGGAATCGCGAGCCATTCTTTATTCGGCATGTGCAAACGAATGAAGAAATCTAGAAAAAAAACGGACATTTGTTCTAGTGGCAAAATCTATAAGCAAGAAGACGGGCAAGGGGAAGAGTTGTCTGGTTGTGCCCGCTCGTCTCTGCCACCCTTTGCGAAGGATTTCTCATCAGTGCTGATCATGCATTTATGTTCAGATAACCTGCACTGCTATATCCTGGTATGATTCCTGCGGTGGGTGCAGCTCCGCCGGTGCCGCACCCTGGCTCAACACCTGACTGTTCACCTGGCCTTCCGTCAGGCCTAACTCAGCAGGCCATAGCTGCTGTGCAAGCCCTACCTGCTGCATCAAACCTGGTGTCTTTTAACCAGTCTTCTGCTCCAGCTGCATCAGGACTAGGATTTCCAGATCCTCGTAGACAACGCACCCCTGATGTTTACAACTCAGGCCGTGATCTGCCGCTACCTTCATGTCAGGACGATTTTTCTGATTCGTCAGATTCTTCTACTATCATCTACATGGACACTACTGCATGGTCCGGAGAAGGGTCTGAGAGATTTATTGAAGTGCCCTCAAAGCACCGTCGTGGCTCAAAGCGGTCACTTATGAGTGCAGATACTCCGCATATACATCACACTCCTAAACGCAACATTACGGTTGTCATCAAGCCACTAGATTACTGACACCGCATTACCTGCATTAATCCGCTGATATTGAGACAAGGTTTAGAATCTGTGGCTCTAGACGGCGTTCTTCAAGTTCGTCCCAACGAGCGCCTAAACCTTCTCGAAGTTGACACCCGTACAGCGCACGCAACTGAACCCTCTTGCAAATAACAAGCATAGCAGGAGTTGCAGTTAAAGGGACACTGGGGGGAACTCTATGAACTCTATGATAGTTAGGCATTCCATGGCTTCGTTGCCGCTTATCCGTGCGCGAAAGATGCATTTATTTCAAAGAAATTCGGATTCGAAGATGAAAAAGTTTTTCCCGCCGCACTGATTCAAACTCAGGGAACTCTTATGACGCCACGGCAACTCTTATGACGTCTCAGAACGGAGTGACGTGACACGTGATGTAAACGCAGACTCCGTGATTTCTGACGGCTAGCGGTGCGGTGCGCAACCTTCTTTTGCCAGCCTCAGAGATTCGCGTCCTCCATGAAGTAAGGAAAATTCCTCCAAGGTGGCGCCTCTTGTCCTAGGAAGTCATCCCGCTTGTACTTGCGAGAAATGCCTATGGCGGCGATACCTGTATTTTCGTTCTTGCTATTTTCTACATTACAAGAGCTTTGTTTTCAGTAAGAGTGGCGTTTTTGTGATCAGGAGCTGCTATTCTATCGATACAAGCCAAGTTCAAGTTCTCCTCAGTGTCCTTTTAAAGCCTACGAGCCTCACCCCAGCAATTGCGGCGTGGGAGTCATTAAGGGTGTCCCCCTGGATATCTCTCAATCAGATATCTACTCAGCGCTGCTACACAGAGCTCCGATTAAATCCGTCCGCTGACTTGGAAACTCACAAAATATCAGCATTGTATTCGCGAAAGAATTACTCCGCAATACGTTTTTCTCGGATATACAAGGTACCGTGTGTACGAGTACATTCAAACACCACGGCAATGCACCAGATGTCAACGCTTCCGCCGACTTGCCTTGCGCTGCTCTCGTTGCGGTGGTAGGCATGACCGAAATGAATGTGCAAATGATAACCCCCTTTGTTCTAACTGCGGTAAGCAGCATGAGGCGACGTTTTTCCGCGGCACTGCCTACCAAGAGGAGAAAACCATCTACAAGTACAAGAACTCAAACAATAGACTATAAGTCAGCAAAAACTGCTCTACTTGAGCAAAACCAAATCCGGGCAGGTCGCCGCAGGAAAAATTCATTGCCGGGGAAGAAGGCTCCCCAATCGCGGGACAAAGATAAAGCCAATCACCTGCGAATTGAGGACGTGGTTGAGTTTCCTCCTCACCCACCGCGCCAAAATGTTGAGCCACCTTCCGTAGCGAGTACAAAAGTGAACACTCCACGGCAGCCGCAGTATGCAACCTGGAACCACCCACGCGAAGGATTTATTCGCCAAAACTCCGATAGTACCAGTTCCCTAGTGTGCTCGCTTGTTGAGGCTGTCCGCGCTTTCCTTACACCGTACTCCTCGCCGGTGGCGAAGGCCATCCTAACAATCCTTGATTTCACTGCACCTCCTCTTGCACAATGGCGTCAGCAGTCAATAGACCAGCTACTCTCCCTAACGTGGAAACCATCCTTAACAAGGGCATTATCTTCCAATGGAATGCTTGCAGCCTTCGTCCAAGACTGTCCGATTTCCAACAATTTGTTTCGAAGCACCGTTTTTCGATCATTGCCATCTCCGAATCCCGCCTGCGTACTACTATCCGTGTTTCAGGCTGTACCGTTCTGAACTCGATGACAGGTTCTGACGTCAGCAAAGTTCTTTTGTCTGTTCGGAAAGACGTCACCTCAATTCCACAACCCATATCTGCCGGCTCACGGAATGAATATGTTGCAGCCACCGTCAAGGTCATGAACATGTCCTTCACAGTGATCGTTGGATACATAGCCTCTCGTGTCAACTTTGACGTCGACCGCCTTCAGGATATCGTACGCAGTACCCCTACGCCGCACCCATAACAGGAGATTTCAACTCGCATCATCCTGCTTGGGGAGGCATCAGCTCAACAGCCAGAGGACGACAGTTATTTGATTTCACACAGTGCAACAATTTTACTTTCCTCAACAACGACAGGCAACTTTTTATCAAGGTACAAGATCCAGTGCCCTTGACATTTCGATGATTTCAAATCATCGGTCGACTTCAACAACCTGGAGTGTTGACATAGAATCTCATGGCAGCGATCACCTACCTACGTACATAGAGGTTGGTGGTGCTTTGTTAAGTTCACAGCGGCGTGTGGAACGCTACACGAATTGGGAGGATTTCGCTGACACAGTCGAAAAAGTGGTAATCTCAAACCTCAATTATGAAAGCTTCATCGCTGCTCTAGCACGTGCTGAAACGTCCAGCACTAAGGTTTCAACTCTATCAAAAGTGCACTCAACTGCAGATGCTGAATATGAGCGACTTCGAGCAATTCGCCGCAGAGCAGAGAGACGAGCACGCAGAGCAAATTATAGAGTAGACATCAGGGTTGCTAGGCGCAGACAGAAACATGTTCAACGTCATTTGGACAAGCTGCAAAGACGGGAATGGCGATCTTTTTGTGCGAGGCTTGATCCCAGAAATCCTCTCTAAGGTATGGAGCATTGTACGCAGCCTCAGTAGTAAGCCCGCCCTACTAAACCCTTTTGACTGCGTAGCTGTAAGTGCGAATATTTCTCGTCTCGATGCAGCGGAGGCTTTCTGTTCTAAGATCACTGCTCGATTAACGACTATATCGGTGCCATCGGCTCTCCAAAGCTTAACCCCTTCACCTCATACTGCCCTCCTTGATGAACCGTTCACTATGCAAGAACTTCTCGCGGCTTTGGCAGCAACCAATAAAAAATTGTGCCCAGGACCAGACGGTGTAAGCCACACTGCCCTTTCTCACCTGAGAAGTAAGGCCAAGGTGCAGCTGCTCTCAGATCACACTTGTTGGCTTGGAAAAATGCTTGCCTCCTACAGTTGAAATCTCTTTTTACGCCGATGACATCTGTATACGGTGTTCCGGACGCAACAGGCGCATTGTGAATGCCCGATTACAGAGCGCAATAGGCTGCATCGAATCGCTTTTAAGTAACCGCGGTCTCGTCATCTAGCCAGATAAAAGCTCAGCAATGGCATTTTCGAGGCGCGATCTTTCACGTTACGTGCTGAAAGTTTCTGGTACCCCAATACCATACGTTACAAGACATAAATTCCTAGGGGTAACATTTGACAGGTCACTGTCATAGTCCCCACATGTACAACAGTTTAAAATCAAGTTCTGCTCTTACGCCTCTATGTATCGTATGCTCACCACCACCAGAAAAGGCTGCTCTACACCTTTATTACTAGGGCTGTATGGTGCGCTCTGTGAAGGCCTCCTACGCTAGCCTCCCAGTTCTTCAGGGTATCTCACAAACAAATATCAAACTCCTTGAAGCTATGCAAGCTAAGGCCTTGAGAATCTGCCTCGGTCTTCCCAAGGCCACCCCCAATAGTGGGTACTCTAGCAGCGAGCAGACGTCTATCTGCTTCAGTACTGCTAACCCAGGAGTTGCTTCGTGCCCAGATGCGGTTTGTGGCTCGTGTACCTCACCATCTACTCGCAGCGCACTGCATAGAGGAAGTTTCTGACCTCCCACCACACTACCAGCGCCCTGTCACGACCTCCTCACCACCTTGGAGGTACACAGCATGACAAATCAAGACAACAGTTCCTGGCATCAAAAGAAAAACAAACACCCCCGGTCCTGCACTTCAATATCTTGCTCTTGATCACATTTATGGATGCTACAGTGCATACCATCACATCTACACTGATGGCTCTGTCACATCCGTCTCATCAGCGATTGGCGTCCGTCTGGGTTCCGTCAACGCGCACCACAATTCCGGCCCTACTCAGTCACCGCACCTCGACTACTGCCACCGAGCTGGCTGCTCTGCGAGCAGCATTTGCTTGCATTCTCCAACAACCGCCAACAGTGTCGGTTATTTTCAGTGACTCTCGGGCTGCATTACAATCTATAAAGTCGTCAGGAAGCCTTCAGGAGCCGATCATCGAGGACTTAAACCGATTCCACTCCGAGGCCTGTGAGCTTCGCCACCGTGCTGTGTTGCAGTGGTTGCCCGCTCACTGCGGCCTTGCAGGCAACGATCACGCTGACGGTGCAGCGAGGTCGGCGCATGGCGACGCCGCCTTGCTCCTACCTAAACCATTTTCTCGCAGTGATGGCGCGAGGCTTCTAACTACAAAATCCTGGCAGACGCAACGCTCTTTGTGGTCTGATCCACGGCATCAATATAGACCCCTTCTACGTATCGACTTAACTTGTGACTCCCGCATACCACGCAATATAACTAGACGTGATCAAAATTGCCTCCACCGAATTCGCCTGGACGTAGCCTACACTAAATCCTATTTACAGAAAATTGGTGCACCAAGTATTCCTCTGTGCCCCACATGTGGTGCGCCCGAAGATCTGCCACCTTTGATCTCCCGCTGCCAACTCGTCAACAATCATTGCAAGGCACTTTTAAGTGCTTTAGGACTCCCACAGGACGGCCCCATGCTCCTGGAGCATGTCATTGTAACCTGGAGGGACGCGGCTTCGGGTGTGCGCGGGACAAAAGCATTTGTAGTGTTTTTAAGAGACACTGGTTTGGTGGACATTTTTTGATACGTATGTGTGTGTCTGTGTGTTTATGAGCGCGTGAGTGTGCTTGATTTCACCATTAACCCTTTCTTTTTCTCTTTTCCTTTTCTGTTCATCATCCTCTTCTCCGCTCTTCTCTTCTTTCACCCGCCCCTGGAGTAGCATGCCAGGCCGACAACCAGGCAGACCTCTCCTGTTCCATTAAAGTTCTTCTCCTCCTCTCCTCCTATAAGCAAAAAAAATGGTTGAACATTTGATAATAATGTCTGGAAGGCTTGTACCCTTTGTTTGTTCATTCTTCAAACGTGCTGACGCGTGGCTTTATCGCTTTGTTTTTAATGCAAGGCAGGACCAGATTTATCTCGATTGATTGCATCCAGACGGAGCCGATTCTACGTTGTTCCGGATGTTGGTGGTTATTTTGTACACCTTATGTCAAAGGTTCGCTATCACCTTTAAATTTAGCATGGCCGAGAGCAGCGGGCATTTTCTTTGTCGACCGCCATGCACGCTTGTTGCTTGCGTCGCCGCCCAGTGATTCAGTCCATTGTAGGAGAAGTTCCCCAATAAAGTTTATTTTAGAACTTTTCGTTGTCTTCACTGCCTGAACTGCCATCACCAATGCATGACAATATGTAAGAACTTTTGTGACACATCATTTGCTGTGTTCGCTAGTGCGCATAGAAAAGCGCCTTACTTACTGTGTGAGGGATGCTAAATTCGCCTGAAACGAAGGAACTATAGTGCTAGCCACAGCATGCACTGAGAAAAAGCTGCGACAAGGCACTGCAGGCAACTGCGTACAAATTGTGTGGCAACTTGCAATACAGTCATAGGAAATAAATTATATCTTTAACCTGCCTTTTTTTTCTTCAAAATGTCAGCCTGTATAAGTTCTGAACAGCAGAGAGAATTCCTAACAAGGGGCAAAGCTGCCAAAAAATTCGTGTAAAGATGCCAGAGGCTCAAGAAGTGCAAGCAAAACTCGAACTGTGGTAATATCTTTGAGAATTCTACTCCCGATCTGTTGACATAAGGAGATTGTAGTATACCGGTAGTTTGTATAACGCTGCCAAATTTTCGTGAAGGACGATTGATTATAAATGTATAAGCTCTCACCGATTGATTGATTTATTGATTGATTGGTTGGTTGGTTGATCGATCGATCGATCGATCGATCGATTGGCAGACGGGCGGGCGGGCGGGTGGACGAACGTTTCAGTTGGAAACTTATGTCCCACTGCACCGAAAAAGTAGGAATGTTAAGATACATCCCGGATTCCTCAAGGAACGCTAGTAGTGGAAACTGTTTTTTTGGGGAACGTGCATGTCAGTGCGCGTTAAAGATCCCCAGGTGGTCGATATTAATCCGTGGCCCTCCACTACGGCACCTCCTTCTTCCTTTCTTCTTTCACTCCCTCCTATATCCCTTCCCTTACGGCGCGATTCAGGTGTCCAACGATATATGAGACTGATATTGCGCCATTTCCTTTCCCCAAAAACCAATTATTATTAATATTGGGGAAAGGAAATGTCGCAGTAACTGTCTCACATATGTCGGTGGACACCTGAACTGCGCTGTAAGGGAAGGGTTGGTGTGAAAGACAGAAAGAGGTGCCGTAGTGGAGGAATCCGGAATAATTCCAACCACCTGGGGATCTTTATTGTGCACTGACATCGCACAGCATACGGGTGGCTTTTGCGTTTTGCCTCCATCGAAACGTGGCCGCCGCAGTCGGGTCCGAACGCGGGTACTCCGGCTCAGTAAACGAGCGCCTTAACCACTGAACCACCACGGCGGGTAGTAGTAGTGAGCGGCTGAGCGTATGCGGCACACACAGCCTGGAAGAAGAGCAGTGTTATGAAGATGGCAAAGAGGGTCTGGAATCATAGATGTGAGCCTTTGGCGACTGCAATACTCAGGGCCACTCGAAGTCTCAATATGCACACCCGTAAAACGGCCCACCCGACGGAAATTTCGTGTAGTGCCTATATAGCATAAGTTTACAATTACATTTGGCAGCGGAGTTTCGTCCTCAGAAGCGGTTCATGCGCCTCTAAGCCTTAACAAACGGCAGTAAGCTCTCCGATCACACAGAGCTAGTGGTTGAGAGAGGGCGAGACAGAGTGACTTGAGCGGATGAGATTAGGGAGGTAGGCGGGCAAACAGCTCACCGCTAGCACACGACAGGGGTAGACATCGATGGGAGAGGAATCTGCCCTGCAGTTGACGTAAGTGGGCAGATAATGATGACTTATTAATGTGACTGAATTCAGTTTGCGAGTTCGAGCTCTACTGCTACACTTCTTAGCGTCAGACTGTCCAGAGAAGCGGGGAAACCCATAGTAAACAGCATCAATAAGCACTGAAGGTGTGTGTTTATTGTCTCTATGGTAAACACTCAACCTTGGTTTGTTTTCTTTTTTTTCAGGCTTGCCGTCGTGTCATATACCTCGCCGGCAACACAGGACGCATGACCTTTCACAGGGCATGCGCGTGTAATCTGTATTCCCATTCTACAATAAAGGTTGCATATGCATTTGAGACAAAGGACACGGTGAAGGAGAAGGTGCGTATTCGCTGCTCAGCTTCTGTATGTAACATTGGGTCTGGCGCAGTGAAATGAATTGGTCCCTTCATAACCGCGACTGGCATGAGAAAATGTCGCCAAGTATTGAACTGTTCTAGCATTTACTCGTGCTGTTCGGTAAGACTCCTCAACCAACGAGTACCCTCTGCTTTCTTGTCCGAATCGCAAATATGTGTAAAATATTTCATTCCTATAGACCAGAATCCAGAGCCGCTCTCGGGCGCGGCCATTTTCCGCCGACTGCCTCGCCGCGGTGCGGGCGTTTCATTGGGGACTGCGGGGCGGCGGCAGATCCGCGGCCGCGCCTGCATATAGCCGCGATTTACTTCCCTTCGGGCGTTAAAAAAAACGTTGTCCAGCATACTTCCACAGCGTGGTTGTGTTGCAGGAGGTCTTTGCTTTATAAAAGGGATAAAACTGATGCGTTAATCATGACATATAGTTCGGCATTCACGTTAATTGTGCCGGCGATTAACGCGCGCTCGCGCTTATATCGCTGCCGTCTTGGATCTCTATCACAGAGGAAACTTTTTTCGTCAGCATCAAGCATTATGTGCATAGCCACCATGCAATTTCAATTCCAGTGCGCTCTTAATCTTGTCTGCCGGCCATAAAGCACCCACCACAAATAGCGCTTTCTTTTCACCAGCTACGTGCAGCGCCGGTCATGACAAATTATCGTTGTGAGCACAACTGAGTCACAGGGCTAACAGAAAACAAATTTTGTCATGATTTATGCTGTCTGGCGCACAAAAACGTATTCTCGCTTAATTTATCCAAGATTGAATCAAAATCAGCAGAGAGGCCAGCTGTCACGAATTCTGTGGACCGAAGTCGTGTTTATTTTCTTTGGAAGTTCTCGGCGCGTGTGACAGTGTCGAGTAGCCGTTTGGCCACGTGTCATAGAATGTAATAGAATCTTGTATATATTGCTGTGATTCAGGTAGGTAACAACAGCAGAGCGAAACTACGGTCAGCCCTTTGTCCCGTGGACCCCCCTGAGATACATACGGAAATAGAAACCTAAATTGTTGGCGTTCGCGCTTACATCCCCATGCACGAAATGTGTTTAACGGGAACAATAGCCAGCTCAGCGCACGGATGTCAAGACGTACTGGCGATTGAAAACACGCGCTTCACCTGGACAACCTTCGATCAGCAGCTGGCCGATCCGGTTACAGCTTGCACTTCACTGGACCATCTAGTCAAATCAATAAATATACATTCTGATGCATAAAATTATCATAGATGGTATCGTACGTAAAAAACGGCCACATACGAGACGCCAGCGCATAAATGAGCTTGTAAGTACCGGTTTTCAATCCACACTGTACCTGGTCAACTACCCTCTCATACGTGTGTAACAATGTGTAACAGTGTATGTCAGACAACCGTAGAACGGCCTGAGAAAATGAGTAGTGATGCACAACACACACCCACATACGGTTAGGTAATAGAGCGCATCAGCGACGGAAGCGAAGAACACGTAAACACGCATTCTACGCGCCGCCGGTGCGACCCGCCCGCAGTCCAACGTGCCGCGCGCGCCGACAGATGGCGACTGGTGTCGAGAGTATGAGCGCTCCCGCAGCCTACGTGCGCGGGTAAAAGAATCTAGTCTATAGCATTAAAATCCTCATTGCGCCAGAACGCGTCGTCGGTCATAAAATTCACCCATTGGCTGGAGGGAAGTGACGTCACTGGACAGAAAGTGACGTGACTCCCGTTAAAGGTATCGGCCGTTAGTCGATGCATAACAGAATTAGGTATCCTAGTGAATTTTTTACCTCTTTATTTGCAGTGCTGCTGTCCCCAAGCTAAAAGTTGTTTGTGTCAATGTTGGAATTAAATGAAAAAAAAGTCAAGAAATCAAACAAAAAGAAGCTGGAGGAATGTTTTAGTTGTTGCCAGGGCAGGTGGGTAATACGTGGGCTGTTCAGGCTGGCACTGATCGACAGGCCTGATTGGAATACACAAAATAACTGCGAAACACATCGAGCAGAAATCATACACCTATGCACTGGAGAGCATTTTTTGGGGAAATTTTTTTTCTGTTCTTGATAAATGTTCAGTCGAGAGTCAGTGTAGTTCTCCGAGAAGTTATAAATAGACGTGGATTCCATGTTTTCCGAGAATGCGTGCGAATGCCTCGCTGGTTCCCCTCACATACGGAAGCACAACGTGCGCGTGTTTCGTTGTTTCATTGTTGGCTGGTGCCCCTGTCCTCCGAGCTTGACGGCGGCCAACGCGTTGAATAAAGTCACGTGGCTTTATGTGACAGGAACCAACGAGGCACTCGCACGCATTCTCAGAAAACATGGAATCCACGTGGCTCACAAACCTGTTTCGACAATAAGCCGCTTCTTACCACGACCGAAAGACCGCGTCACCAGAGGAAAACAACCGGGTGTCGTCTACAAAATCCCATGCTCAGAGGGCCCGGCTTCATACATCGGCGAAACAAAAAACCGCCGCCAAAGAATAAGGCAACACAAAAATGACATCCGGCTAATGAATTCAGAATCCAACCCCCTCGCCGACCACTGCGAGCGCGCCGACCACCGGATAGCCTTCGAGGAGGTGAGCGTCTTGGCCGTGGAACCAAACCTGTTCAAGAGGCGACATGTGGAGTCATGGCACATCCGGCTCACAAAGGTGGCGATGGATAGGACACCAGGAACTCTCCCTTCCTCGTACGTTAGTGGACTACGTCATATGCTAACAAAGGGAGAGCGAAAGCAGCAACCCGCTGCTGCTGGCACACTTTAGTCACCCCTGAAGATGGGACCGAGCTGGTCCCGAAACGTTGGGTAAAGTAAAAAATATTGGTTGGCGTCAGTTTTTTCTCAACTATCTCAAGAACCCAACCTGAGGGACTACCGTCGAAGATGTTTTCGTTCAATATTAATAGATCTCTTTCTTGTTTCGTCAAGTGAACTTCCCCACTCTGCATGTTTCCCTCTACTCCGTTTCATATATAGCAGGCAACGCTGCCAACGCAAGCGCGTCTGTTTACTCATGCTAATACCCCTGTCACACGGCATTTCTCTACGACATTTCCAGCAGAGGCGGCATTTTTCACCAAAGGAGCGAAAGCTTAAAGGAGCAGCGACGCAGCTACACGGTGCAGCCCAAAGGTGAAACTGTCGTTAAGGCTTAGCACCCGCTGCTGTGCTCGAGGCGGCTGAAGTGAGTGTTTTAAAATTAAAGTGGTGTATTCTGTTCTTTCGTTGAGCTCAGACAATTTTTTTCATTGTAATTGCTTGCTTGGAAGAACTGCAACAGCTACTCTCATCAGCAGCAGCAGGTTTTGTGTATTGCCTTGGCCACCAGGGGCACTCGGTGTTGCTGCAACACTTTCACTGTCTTGAAATCTGGGCATAAAATATAAACACCCGCGCAAAAAGCAAAGCTAAACACACCTTTCGTATTTAAAAAAAATGTTTTCAAACATTGTTGGCTGTATCTATTTTTTTATTGCTTTCAGTTTTTGACGCTGGGTGGCACTGCGATCGCAGGTTCTCGAAGGCCGCGCCTTTGGGCTCCAAAGGTCCCTCACGGCGCCTTCGCCTCCAAGGCCCTTAGCGGCAAAGGCGCAACGTTTGGGCCGTGTAGCTGCACTCCTTACGCCTTTGGATATAAGGACCTGATTCTCAAAGGCCTTTGCGGTGCCCGTGTGACAGGGTTATAAGTCCGTGACGAGAAAGTAGTTAGTCATGCAGCCACAGTGACCACTAACATATTTCGTTGCGGCAGATCTTAAGTAACATGAATGGCGACCTCGTGCATTTCGTTTTACCTCTTGCCACGTTTTTTCTGCTGCGACTCATCAAGACTTCTAGAAGAATGACATGTGGCGGTCTGATACGTTGCTCGTAGGGCAAACAGCTCTTACCCCATCGGCGCCTAAAAAGCAGTCCACACTCGGTGAAAATTATAACCACAGGGCCCGAACACTGAGCGCATTGCAGTTCTGACTTTGATTTTCAGTGCTAGCACTTCGTTTTATACCACCCTTTGTTTTCGTCCAAACACTAGCTCACTGAGGATTCGAGAACAAATGATACGTGGCGGAGTAATACAATTTCGCGGACGGACTACATACGCAGCCTCCGCAGCCTTGCCTGCAATCTTCGAAACGGAGTACTATCGTGGCGACACTTGCAATCAGTAAAACTAGATTTAAGTGCTAAACTCGCCTCAAGACTGCTTACCGGCTGCTGCTTCGGTTTGTTGGTCACGTTATTTTCAGTGAATAATTAATTATTATTGACAGAGACGGAGCGTCCCTTCTCGTGACATCACGAGTAACACACAATGGCGCGCATCTGTTTTGGCGGCCGTCATCATTCTGCGCAGATCACGAGAGCCTACGAGTACGTCAAGGACAACAAAACCTTGAGTCTCGGCTGGATCTTGTTCAAAGTTTCCAAGAGCCTGGCCCCGTCCATCTGCGGAGGGGACTTCGCCCGGCTGACGGCGGCGCGCGAAGCCATCGACCGATACCGAACGCCGTGAAGCCCCATCAGATCCGCATCGAATGCTGCACATTCCTGGCAGACACGGACGTCATTGTGGATCTGTGTCTCGACGCTGCTGGAGACCAGAAATCGCCGGGCCTGTTCCGTGTATGGTGGCAGCTATAGATTGCCACTATGATGGTCAGAACGAAACTATAGAGCTTTATTTAGTCTGGCTCGTTTCTGAATACTTCGCGGACGCAGTTTGCGAACCAAGTTTCTCTGGCAGATTTTCATTATTCTAATAATATCCTCGTGACTACCTTTTGCCTCGAGTGTACGTTTATATAAAAGAAACATTATTTCTTTGCGATTTGAGGGGCGTACCACAAGCCATTCCAAGCCTCAAGGCTAGTGCCCTGAGGATTCCCTATCACTTGTTCACTTTTTTTTTATTTCAAGTTTGCGTTATTCGAGTGATTCTCTCTAACCAGCGTTCATGCATGCCACTTTCGGTGCCGCGTATGTACTTGTGCGGCCGAATGCTTATTTTGTCTGAGCATGTTCTTCACTGCGGGCTCACCAGATGCTTTTCAAGCCTGGTAGCCATGTGTTGCTTTTGGACGCTAATTAGGGGCCAAGGCTGTGACGACCCCACATGCTGCGCGGGTCTACACGGGACGGAGAGGCAAAGAGACACCGCTATAGACTCAGCTGGAACAAAACAGATATATTCAAGAGTTACGTATTATAAAGTACATTATGCAGAGGCTGGGGTACCCAAGCTTACACTCCGCTGCTTTTGCGCCGGAGTCCTCGTCACAAGGAACTGAGGGACTGCGGAATTCACCTTGACTTTCGCTGCGGCTCAGCTTCTTCCCGATGGTTTGGACGCTTGCGGCGCCGGGAGACCAACTCGCTAGCGGTGTCGTCTCGGGCCTTCCTCGTCTGTCTGTTGTCCCACTTTTCATGTTTTTTTCGTCCATTTGAGTGATCACTCTTTCCAGGCTGGAGTGTCTCCCTCGCCCCTTTCTCAGCGCCGGCGCCTACGGCATTCCCCGCCTTCCCTGGACCTCGCTCGGGCTTGGGTCCTTTCCCCTCCCGTCGGCGCCCCTGTCAGTTTTGCGGGGTGTGCTTGACTAGCTGAATGCTTGTCGGCGTGCGAATAAAAATGACGGCCAGGTTGTCAGCATTCAGACCCCTATATGAGCACTGGCTCTCGTCACCCGACGATTCCTGGTGCCATACATCCCTTGCTCAAGTGCCTCCGGGGTCCCCCAAAAAAGGGAAGATGCCGCCGGAGATAGCGGCCCTCTGGAGGCGCGCAGCGCACTGTCACAAGGCGCAACAGAGTTTGACGCAAGCATCAAGGTGGAACATTAGGTACTGCTTGGGTTCGAGCTAGTTTGTTGAATGCTGGAACTCGGTATTCGTTAATGAACACTTGGCTCGAAGGAGTAAGCAGTTGATCGGTGAGGCCGTTTCCCGTAAGATGGCAGCAGACTGGAAGTTTGTTTGGACGAAGTTGAGTTTCCCCTTCCGGTGGCGATGAGAGGAAACTACTTGATGATGAAATCGGGGTTTCTTGACCCGGTGGTTCTACTCGCAAACATTCACATTACTCAAGGAAAGGAGAAGGTTAACTATTTATTTACAACATAGGTAAAAAAAAAGAAGAAACAAAGCAAGGAGAAAACTATTTACATGACTAAATCGTGGATCACACGAATTCAGCCCCCGCTCAACCCAGAGCGCTTGGTTTTAACCCCTCTGTCTCCGCCCTTAGCGGGGACAGCAACCAATGAGATAACAAACGACCCATCTCGCCAATCAGTGGTTAGGGAAAGGAAAATAAGGATTTCCGCCAACTAATCACAGATTGGGGAAAGAGTGCTGATTAAACATTTGGGAAAGGAGAGGTTGCAATGGAATAGACAAACAGCACAAACGCGACCACCCTCTCCCACGGCACCCACGGCCCAGCCGTTACCACTTTCTTTCGCACACGCTACAAAACGATCCCTAAAGTGTTTACAGAATACACCGCACGAGACGAACACAGTCGTTAAGGGAATAATGGGTTTCCCGTCACTCGGCTAATACTCAGCCGTATCGCGTGCGCCCCCGAAACCTCGTCAACCCCTTAACAACCACATGTCGACAGCTGTACATTGTTAGCGTTTTTCCCGGCGGGTCATCCCCGTGACGGCGCGGCGAAAACGAGGACGTCCGCCGCACGAAGGGGAGGCAGGGACGGGACGGGCCCCTTTGTTGGGGACTTCCGGCCCCGCTGGAGCGGCCTTCCTTGCAAACACAAGACCAACGAGTTCGCGGAATGGTCAGCGAACTCCACACCTCCCAACCAATAATGTCACGCAGACACTTGCTGTCAGTGTGACATTAAAGTCCGGCCACAAGGTTCCAAGCAGCACTGCGCACACACATTCACAGCCTCAATTCGTTCCGTGCACACAAGGTTCGGACACCAATCTGCACGTTCCAGAACTTGCCATGTCCGTTCTCTGAAGGCTAACTGCCAAACTAGCCTTCACTTCCCCCCGTGACTACCGCAGTAAGCTAACTAGTTACCCTAAAAAAAATTACACCTACTATTTAATCACTCGTTTGCGGCTATAGCAGAGGAAACTGACGCAAACACACATCAAAGAATTATCCTAATGTCATTGTTCCTGGCATTCTAGACGAGAGAGCGCATCAGCGCACTTGTTTAGTGACCCTTTAATATGCACGACCTCTAGGTCATACTTTTGTAATGCCAGCGACCAACGCATCAACCGCGCACTAGTGGGCGCTGAACGGGTCAGGTACGTGAGCGGGTTGTGGTCGGTTGCGACCTTCACTTTAACCCCAAATAACCAAGTATCCAGTTTCCCCAGTGCCCACACGACTGCAAAAGCTTCTCTTTCGATTGCCGACCATTTGGTCTGAGCAGGGGTCAATTTCTTGCTCAGAAATGCAATCGGCTTCTGTTCCCCCTCAAAAGACTGCGACAGACATGCTCCTATCGCCACCTCCGAGGCATCCGTTGTGAGAAGGAACTCCTGGTTTTGATCAGGTGCGACCAGCTCCGGCAACAACGCCAGTACCCTTTTCACCTCACCAAACGCTTCCTCGGTCTTCTCATTCCAGGGAATGACATTCGGGACCCGCCTGTTGGTGAGGTCCGTCAATGGGCGAACTACTTTTGAATACTCCGGTACATATTCTCGGTAGTGGTCAAAGAGGCCCAATACGCTACGCAGCTCCTTCTTTGTGTTGGGTGCTTTCAGTTTTGTGATCGCGCTTACTCTCTCTGGGTCGGGAGCATGCTTGCCTGATCCTACTACATGGCCTAGGTATTTTACCGTTCTCTGCGCAAACTTGCATTTCGCAGCCTTTGCCGTTAAGCCTACTTCTGTCAGGGTCTCAAGTACTGCCTGTAGGTGTTTGATGTGCTCCTCCCAGGTTGCCGAAAAGATGGCGATGTCGTCAATGTATGCCATTGCATAGGAGGAATGTTCTTGTAGGATTTCGTTCATAATCCTCTGAAAAGTTGCTGCCGAGTTTCGCAACCCGTACGGCATTACCTTCCATGCATACAGTCCTTGAGGTGTTGCAAACGCGGTAAGACGCTGCGACTGTTTGTCTAAGGCGATCTGCCAGTATCCGCGAGTCATGTCCAATACCGATATGCAGCTGGCACTTGCCACTTCGTAGAGCATCTCAGTCATATTAGCCATAGGGAAGCTGTCTGATTCAGTAACTGCATTCAATTTTCGGAAATCAATACACATCCTTACTGACCCATCTTTTTTGGCTACGCATACAACTGGATGTGCGTACGAGCTGTCAACTGGATAGACGAAGTCCCATTCTAGTAGTTGTGCTACCTGACGCTCTATCTCCTTTCTGAATGCGAAAGGTACCTTATACAGGTGTGACCTTTCTTGCTTGGTGTTGGGAAGCAGCGTTATTTTGTGGCAGCCCACTTTGCATCGACCTGGGCGCTCGGAAAAAACTTCAGATGCCCCCGTTATGACTTCACAAAGCTCAAGTCTTTGTTGCTGCGTCAACGCTTTATCTTAAATCTCGAACTTTAGGGATTGGTTCCGCATTCCGCGATGTGGAGTCTCATACACCTCACCAAACTCGCTGTCCGAGTCGAAGACAACTCCCACATTCTGGGTTCGTGCTACGTAGGGTCGCAGCCTATTTGCATGCACCCATCTGTTTCCCTCGTCAGTGTCAAGAATATAGCTGTTATCTCTCTTCCTTTCCTTTATAACAGCTGGTCCGCGCCACTTTGGCTGTAGTTTACCCACCTGGCCGCTTTCTAGTATGATGACTTTATCCCCTTCTCTGAACTCTTTTGGTCTGGCCCTAAGGTCGTATTTGGCTGCATACGACCTCTGTATGGCCTCTGCCCTTTCGTCAACCCTTTTCGCGGCGTCATTCATCCGTTCCCTCAGCTCGAGCAGACATTGAGCGGCTGGTTTATTCAGTCCCGTCGGCGGAGTCCACTCACCAGTCCACGTTTTGTGGAGGATATTGAGTGGTCCATGTGGCGCCCGCCCGAACATTACTTCAAATGGTGATTTGCCCGTTACGTCATGCGGTACCTCCCTGTATGCCCAAAGCATGCATGGAATGTGCCGGTCCCATTCTCTTTGATGATCATGCACGACATGTCGAAGCATCGCCTTAAACGTTCCGTTCCACCTTTCCACAATCCCGTTACTCTGAGGGTGTTCCGGAGTGGAAAACCGCATCTGCACCCCCAGCCTCTGCATGAATTCTTGAGTTAATTTGGACACAAAGTTGGTTCCTTGGTCACAGCAAATAAGTTCAGGAGTCCCATACCTAGTGAAAACCTCTATTAGTGCCTGGCATGTAGCCTTGGCTGTCAGATTTTTGAGTGGTATCACTTCTGCCCATCTCGTACACAAATCAACGACGCTCAGCGCACAGCGGTGTCCCCGTGCTGACCCGGGCTCAAGTGGTCCTATACAATCGAGGAACACTACCTGAAAAGGTGTCTCTGGTCTAGTTAGCGGTGTTATCGGCACGCGATCTCGAACAGTCGTACGTGAAAACACTTGGCACGTATGACAGCTGCGGCAGTGCTCCTTCACGTTAATTACCATCGTTGGCCAAAAGAACGCACTTCTAAGCCTCTGCTTGGTTTTCTTTTCTGAAAAATGCCCTCCACTTGGTCTGTCGTGCGCCAGTTCGAGCACTTCACGTCTTCGCGGTTCTGGCAGCACTAGCTGTTTGCATAACCTTCCATCAATCTTTTCTTCATGGAAAAGCATCTCCTCCTGCACTACCATCCCATGACTACCTTCTCTTGCCTGTCTCCACGCTTCTCTCAACGATAGATCGTCTCGCTGCTCCAGTTTGAAGTCCCGAACCCTCGACGTAGTTTCTGCCACTACTTCTTCCTGACCTACTGCAAAAGCTGGCACAACTATTGGCTCCGCATTCTCGTTTTCCTCGAACTCGAGTGTAATCTCTGTTTTGTCCTCTTCCAATCCATGTGCCGTGTTTACCTCTCGTTCAAGAACAGCTCTCTCTTCAGCCACTGCCACCTGCTGCTTTTCCATCCCTTCTAGCATTGCATGCGTTTCGGGTGTGAGCAACGCACCTACACCTTCGGCTAGTTCTGCGGTGACTGCACATAGTATTGGCAACTGCTGATTGACTGTTTCTCCTTTCGGTACTAAAGACATAGGCACATATATTAAGTCTGCCTCCACGATCTGTCCAAAAGCACCCCTCAGTTTTATTTTACCGGAACAGTCATTTCGACACGATAGAGGCACCGTCTCTGCCCTTAACACTGTAATCTCCGCCCCTGAATCTACACAAGCTTCTGCCTGGTTATCTCCGATTTGTAACCTTACCCTGCTAAGAGAGTGAGATTTACTCAATTGCTCAAGTTTAGCCGTCCTCTCCAGTTCGGATTCTAGCTTATCAGGAACCAACATTTGAGCTCGTGCTACTAGCTTGCCCGCCTCCTTCTTAGACTCTGTTGCGTCCTGTCTTTGCTGTGCACTTGGGCAGTGAATAGAGATGTGCCCATTTTTCTTGCAGCGAAAGCACTTCGCCCCTGCGTGTCGATTTTTACCTCCGGAGTTAGGGCTTAGGATTGGCGTCTGTCTTTCCCGTTTCTCCCCACCTTGATGTTGTGGTTTAACACCTTCGAACCGCTCCCTCGGTTTGCCTACCCGTCGACTTTCCTCGAACGTCTCCGCTAATCCGGCAATCTCATCGGCCGTAAGCCAGTTCCGGTTCTCATTTTGCATGACATATGTCCTCACTTCGTCTGGCAGCACTTGTTTGAAACGATCTGCTATCATTAAGTCTTTCAAATCCTCCAGACTTTCAACCTCTCGGCTATTCACATAGTACATGAACATTGTCTCGAGCTTGGTCGCTACCTGATGCCACGAGTCACCTTGCTCCTTACGTACCGCCATGAACAATCGTTTGTACTCATTCGGAGTCATTTTGAGCTCTTTTAGAACCCTTTCCTTAAGCTCCTCGTATGGCATTACCGTTCCGTCGGACTCGCTAGCCACAAATGCCCTCATTTTCTCAGTCAGAAATGGCAATAGGATAGCCCCGCAACTTTTTTAGGAATCTTAAGGGTCTCTATCATTGTGTCTACACTTCTGAACCATGCGGGCACTAATGGGGCCTTTTCTGGCATAGGAGCCAGCACCGCTCTCAGTTCTTTTGCGTACTCGCCCAACTTTGGACCTGACCGCTGTCCATGCTGCGCATCCAGTTGCGGTGGAAGTTGCCTTTGCGTCAATTTTATTTTTTCCAGTTCAATTTGGAGCTTCAATTTTTCAATTTCGAACATTTGAACCTTCTGCTCTTTTTCCATTAGCAAAGCTTGCGTCATATTTCCCAGTGCCCGTTCTGTCGTTAGCACCGACTCTGATTACACGAGTTGCTCAACAGGCTCTAGACCATTCCCCCCTGCAGCATCCATCTCTGCATCAGTCATTATAGCGCTACCCTATAGCGAACGGCTACTACACAGACATGGCAGTTTCGGAGAAAGCAAACAGGTGTCCTACCTCTTTCGATGCTCCGACGACCGCAGCGCTGTCAATCTCAGCGTGATGACAGCGGGCTCCCAGGAAGGTATAGACGCCCACAAGTTGATCCTGGTCCCTCAGCAGCTCACTGCCTCGGACCTCGCTTGACTTGGTCGCTTGGTTCTCAACCTTTTCGATGTGGACGCTGGGTTCTTTTCAGCTGCTCGCTGACTCGACCCCCGATGGCTTGTCGTTGCCCGGCTCCTTCAGCTCCTCGCTGACTTGAGCCTCCGACGTCCTCTCGAACTCGACCCGTGACCTGAAGCTCTCGACGTCGTCTTTCGACGCAGCTTCACGTTTTCTCCTTTAGGACAACAGCTTGTCCACCGACTTGTTCTTCTCACCTTCCGTCCAATGCCTTGAGTAGAAAGAAGTTGCGATCCTGTCGACTGCGCCAGTTGAGTTTCCCCTTCCGGTGGCGATGAGAGGAAACTACTTGATGATGAAATCGGGGTTTCTTGATGACCCGGTGGTTCTACTCGCAAACATTCACATTACTCAAGGAAAGGAGAAGGTTAACTATTTATTTACAACATAGGTAAAAAAACGAGAAGAAACAAAGCAAGGAGAAAACTATTTACATGACTAAATCGTGGATCACACGAATTCAGCCCCCGCTCAACCCAGAGCGCTTGGTTTTAACCCCTCTGTCTCCGCCCTTAGCGGGGACAGCAACCAATGAGATAACAAACGACCCATCTTGCCAATCAGTGGTTAGGGAAAGGAAAATAAGGATTTCCGCCAACTAATCACAGATTGGGGAAAGAGTGCTGATTAAACATTTGGGAAAGGAGAGGTTGCAATGAAATAGACAAACAGCACAAACGCGACCACCCTCTCCCACGGCACCCACGGCCCAGCCGTTACCATTTTCTTTCGCACACGCTACAAAACGATCCCTAAAGTGTTTACAGAATACACCGCACGAGACGAACACAGTCGTTAAGGGAATAATGGGTTTCCGGTCACTCGGCTAATACTCAGCCGTATCGCGTGCGCCCCCGAAACCTCGTCAACCCCTTAACAACCACATGTCGACAGCTGTACATTGTTAGCGTTTTTCCCGGCGGGTCATCCCCGTGACGGCGCGGCGAAAACGAGGACGTCCGCCGCACGAAGGGGAGGCAGGGACGGGACGGGCCCCTTTGTTGGGGACTTCCGGCCCCGCTGGAGCGGCCTTCCTTGCGAACACAAGACCAACGAGTTCGCGGAATGGTCAGCGAACTCCACAGACGAGCAATGGAAAAATTCTTGCTCGGCAAACCGAAACGTCAACAATCATACGCATAGCTTCAACGCATGACTTGGATATGATAACGCCTAGTATTTAGGAAGACTCCTCATAAGGACAGTTGGATGGCAACCGAGAATAACGTCTACTAGCACGAACATTCCTGCTCCAGTCCCTCCCGTAGACTTAAAAGCTCACGTTGGAATTGACTTTCTGTAAAATGCCCCCTTGAAACGTTTTCACATTAATGCACGCTTTCCTTGCAACAAATTTTATGACTTTTTCATTTTGCTGGCAAGCTTTGGTTTCGACTTTGATGGCGTTACGATATCTGAGACGTAGTATGTGAATGACTATGTGTTTACGCTTCCATCATATTGCCGCAAATCTTTGCAGTGTTTTTTCATTCTTCAAAGCTGGCGGCACGCCGCTTTATCGCTTTGCCTGCGATGCAAGACGCGACCAGATATATCTCGATTGATCGCATTCAGGCAGACCTGATTCTACATTGTTCCAGAATGCTCTAGCAACTTTGCACGCTTTATCTCGAAATTTCGCTCTCAGCATTACATTGAGCACGGCTGACAGCGGCGGGCATTCTGTTCGACGACCACCGAGCACGCCTGTCGCTTCGCCGCCGCCGAGTGATTCAGTCCATCGTGGGCGCAAGTCAGCCCAAATAGAGTTTTGTTTAGACGCCATCTTCGCTGTCGTTCTGCTCCTCCGATTGCAGTGACCACTTCGTGACATCTGGTGGAGGTGCTGGGTGGCCTTCCATGTTCAGGACGCCCCCTTCAAGTCGTGACACCAGCCCTCTGAGCTCCGCACCGGAGGACGAGCTAGCAGTTAACCGAGCCAGCAGATGTCTTCAGGGAGGGAAACTTGAGTTCGGAACCCTGCCGGAACGCACCAGACACCAAAAAAAAACGCTGCTACGAGCACCACAGCCTCGCCAAAGATATCGATCCCTATCATATCACAGCAGCCGCTGGTGCCACCAACTTTCAGTGCATCCCTAGGCGAAAACACCAAAGAACGGTTAGACCAATTTGAGCGCGTGGCATCATTCAACAAGTTAGATGCTGCGGCAAAAAGTGGGCACGTATTTTTCTCATTGGAGGGCTCAGCACGCACGTGGTACGAAAACCACGAGTCGCCCCTAAGGACATGGGAGCTATTCAAGAAGGAACTTGTGCAGGTATTCACCAGTGTCGTGAGGAAAGAGCCGAACGACTCCTCGAGTCCCGAAATCCAGCTTCCGAACGAGCCCGTGCGCTGTTACGTCGAAGAAATGAAGCGCCTCTTTTGACGCGCCGACCCCGAGATGACCGTGGAAAAGAAAGTTCAGTTTTATAGCGCGGCGTAAAAGAACAACTCTTTGCCAGCCTCGTCCGCCAGCCGCCAAAAACAGTCCAGTAATTCATGCAAGAAGCCTGCACGATCGAGAAGACCCTCGACGTCCGGGCTCGGCAGTACAACCACCGTACAATCCGTCCGGGCACAACCACTACCAGCGACAACTTGCGGTAAGTCATCCGCGTAATCGTCCGCGAGGAGCTACGCCGATTACTGCCATTCTCCCTACAGCCCCAAGCAGCGACTCTCCTGGATGTGGTACAGGAAGAAGTGCAACAGGCACCTGGCACCCCGACGGCCACAGAACCCCAGGCCATGACCTACGCAGCTCCAGTGTGGACTGCTCAGCCCCAACAACAACCCCTACATCCTCTCCGAGATGAGCCACTTGTTCCAGAACGCCATCTCTCTGCCCCCGCCCGCTCAGTCTATACGAAGGACGCTAAAGCTCCAGGAAATGCGACACCTGGAGGACTTCCGACAACCGACCGCTGTGCTTCCACTGCGGAGGCCGGCCATATTTTTCGTCACTGCCCGTACCGAAGTATGTGTGTTCATGGATTTGCCGTAGACGCACCACGGCCACGCTTCGGCTAACGTCTGCAAGAAATTGACGAGTACCAGCGTCGAGAGGGGGACTAGCCGAACTGTGCCTTTCGCACTGACCATCGCCGTCAGCCTCGCGCTTTGCGTCGCCATTCCGCATCTAAGCAGCCACGGTACGAGGAAGGTCTCCCAGCCCACGTAAGAGAAACTAAAGACAGCAACCTCTGGTGGTGAGGTTGCTCCCGAGCGAAATTAACACCGAAGATCCTCCAACGACCATGCCGCACGAAGACGCCGCCCCCGACACGCCGAAGCCGCATACAATGACAACCTCGACCGCGACGCGTACCGCCTTCAAAACGACGCCGTTACCGCGAAAGGCTTCAGCGACACGTTCCAACCACGATTCCTATACCCGACGAAGCTGCAACCCGACGCCCAGGACGACGTGCAACGCAAGAGCCAGGACGTCCGACTTAGAAGTAGTTATCGACGGTCGCAAAGTTAGCGCTCTAGTCGACACAGGAACCGATTACTCGGTGATGAATTGAACATTC
The DNA here is from genome assembly GCA_030143305.2 of Amblyomma americanum. Lineage (NCBI taxonomy): Eukaryota > Metazoa > Arthropoda > Arachnida > Ixodida > Ixodidae > Amblyomma > Amblyomma americanum. Next base: position 44,843 of record JARKHS020032587.1, on the reverse strand, counting down.
GCTGCGCAGCTGAGAAAAGTCACAATGGCTTGGGACGGCCCACAAATTCGCACCGCAAGGGGCCACCTCATTACGCCATCAGAACGATGCACAGCGCGAGTGACTGTCAAAGGGCATACCTACCCTGCGACCTTCGTTGTGCTACCGCAATGTTCCTGAGAAGTGATCTTGGGCATGGATTTCCTTAATGAGCATCAGGCGATCATCGACCTGCGATCCAAGCTGATCACACTTTCGACGGACGAGGCCATCCCTTCGATCAGAACTCTGGAAAATCACATTGCCCTCAGTGTCCTAGAGGAAGTGAGCGTCCCACCCCGTTCAAGCGTTATCCTCACCGTAGGCGCCACGAAAGCCATTAGCGCTGAATTGTCATCATCGAGGGGAACATGCAATTGCTTCTAAACCGAGGAACCAGCATCGCAAGAGGCACCGCACATTTCCGCAATCTCCTGGCCGAAGTACTGCTGACTAACTTCAGCGAAGAATACAGGCACATTAGCAAAGGAACGACTATTGCTTTCTTCGTTGAAATATCCGACGTACGAGACTTCTTCGCCCTCTCCGACCCATCCGCAGAAGATTCGCCTGACCAAGACAACTCGCCCACTTTCGACATCAACCCAGCCCTGCCCCGGAACAGACAAGACCAGATCCGCAATCTGCTTCAAAGCTACAGTGAGTGTTTTTCGACATCGCCGAAGGTGCGACAAACGCCAATCGCCAAGCACCGCATTATAACCGACCAGCACGCCCAACCTCTCCGTCAAAGCCCCTACCTTGTGTCGCCGCAAGAACGACAAGCCATCCGGGACCAAGTGGAAGAAATGCTTCTCGACGACGTCATCCAGCCTTCAAACAGGCCATGGGCGGCACCGGTTGTTCTATTGAGAAAGAAAGACGGCGCACTTCGACTCTGCGTTGATTACCGCCGCTTGAACAGCATAACAAAGAAGGTGGCCTACCCCCTCCCCCGCGTCAACGACACACTGGACCGGCTCTGCGACGCCAAGTATTTCTCATCGATGGACTTCACGAGCGGCTACTGGCAAATTGAGGTCGACGAAAGAGATCGCGAGAAGGCCGCATTCATCACTCCAGACTGCCTCTTCGAGTGCAAGGTGATGCCATTTGGTCTGTGTTCCGCACCAGCGACGTTTCAGCGAGTAATGGATACAGTGCTGGCAGGCCTGAAGTGGCAGATTTGTCTGGTATATTTATATGACCTCGTTGTATTCGCCTCGAACTTTGAAGAGCACCTCAAAAGACATAGGAAAGTACTAGACGCCATCAAATCATCTGGCCTAACCTTGAAAGCAGAGAAGCGTCACTTTTTCTATGAAGAGCTGCTGTTTCTAGGGCATATCATTAGCACGGAGGGAATACGCCCAGACCGGCACAAAACAGCTGCTATTGCACAGTTTCCACCGCCGGCCGATAAGAAAGCAGTGCGCAGATTTCTCGGACTGTGCGCATATTACCGACGATTTGTGAAAAACTTTTCGCGCATTGCCGAACCCCTGACCCAACTGACGAAGGCAGACGTGCCATTTGAATGGGAAGCGCCGCAAGCAGAAGCCTTCAAGGAACTTCAGCGTCATTTACAGTCCCCACCGATCCTTGCGCATTTTGATGAAAACGCCGATACAGAAGTTCATACCGACGCAAGCAGCGTGGGACTAGGCGCCGTCCTCGTTCAAAAAAGTGACAGGCTGGGGAAAGTCATCGCATACGCTAGCCGTTCCCTTTCAAAGGCCGAGGCTAAGTATTCGACAACTGAGGAGTGCCTTGCCATCATCTGGGCTACGTCGAAATTCCGCCCCTACCTCTACGGACGACCGTTCAAGGTGGTCAGCGACCACCACGCGCTCTGCTGGCTTGCCAATTTGAAGGACTCCTCTGGCCGACTCGCTCGATGGAGTCTGCGTCTCCAGGAGTTTGACGTCACCGTCGTTTACAAGTCCGGACGCAAGCACTCTGACGCCGATTGCCTCTCACAAGCCCCTGTAGATACACCGCCGCTGGACGACGATGAGGACGCCTTCCTAGGACCCATCAGCCCCACCTCTTTTGCTCAGCAGCAACGCTCGGACCCCGACCTAAAAGGCATCATCGAGTACTTGGAAGGCAAAGTTTCTTCACCCCCCGCTTCATTCGAGCGAGGAATGTCTTCCTTCTGTGTACAGAATGATGTCTTCACGAAGAACTTCGCAGCGAACAAAACAGCCTACCTCCTTGTTGTACCTGCTTGCCTCCGCGAAGATTTTCTACTGGCTTCACACGACGAGCCGACAGCTGGACATCTCCTGTTTTCTCGCACCCTCCGTCGCATTCAAGACAAGTATTACAGGCCCCGACTGTCTGCCGATGTCGCACATTACGTGAAAACCTGTCGAGGCTGTCAGCGACGAAAGACCCCTCCCTCCCGAATAGCAGGATTTCTGAATCCCATTCAACCCCCCTCATGACCCTTTCAGTAGATCGGCATGGACTTGCTTGGCCCTTTCCCAAAGTTGTGGGGATACACGCGAATCTTCTGTCCCATGGTAACGGCCGCGCGTAATTATCACGCGATGTTATGCGCGCGCTGTTCGGGAGGTTTGCGAGGGAGGGCACTCACGCCGCCCCCGCTTCCTTCCGCGCCCCCGCAGCGACGCCGCCGCGGAGACTTTCCCTCTTTCCCCTCTTTCACGGAGAGACCTCCTCTCCACATCCCAGGAGAACCGCGCGGACGCAGATCTGCCACGGAGACCGCTGCCATTATCGCCCGGCCACCGTGTGGGAACTGACCACCGCGGGCCGCGAGCGAGGAGCCACGCGAGGTGAGCGGAACCTTTCTCCCCCACAGTTTTGTGTGCGCTCCACCCTTTTTGTGCATTTCACCCCCGTACGCGAGCGGAACACTCCCTCGTTGCGGCGGTTGTTTTGTTGCTTGCTGCTGCTTGTATTTCTCGGGAGCAATAAACGCTCATCCGAGTAGCATACTCGTGTTTGTCCCCTCTGGCCTGAACCCGCCGTGGTTGCGACTTACCGCACCGCGGGTTGGGGGTCGCAGCTCTGACTGCTAGGGCTGGCACGCTGGTGCTAGAGAGCGACTACTGCTCTCTAGTTAAATGATAATGATAATTTTTATTCTTACAATTATCATTATCATTTAACCACTCGGCTATAAACATCAGTCTCGATCTCCTGCGTGCGTTATGCATTTCCTGTTTATTTCGCTGTTCCTTTTTGTTTACTTCTTCCTTCCTCAATTTTCATTTTATTTTCATCCAGGAAATATTTATCTGAAAAACTCTCTGTGCCCCCCAATTCTTGGCTAATCCCCCTATGTGGGCATGTGCCATTGTATGAAGGTAACAACAACGACGACGACGACGACAACAACAACAACAACATTGGATCGATTATAAGTTTCTTGCAGCTACCTTCAAGCGCACAGTCGCTAGGGCAAAAGAAAAATATGATGAAGAGAATTATGACCAACTATCAAAATCTAATAACAGACAAGCCTTGTTTCGCTTTCTGAGGTCAAGGAACAGGCTGCCACCGCCTAACAACATTCCCTCTAATGTGCTGACTCCAGTAGAGCTTGCCAGGTCATTAGAAGAAATTGGCAAAGGCTTGGAACACCGTTTTTCGGCTGCGCTCTCTCGCCCACAACTGCTTGGGAATCACTATGATGATTTCCTTAATGTCTCGGTTTCTGAGCTCTCCCAGGTGATAAATCGGTTACCTTCTGCAGCTCCTGGTCCTGACCGTGTCACCTCTGCGATGATTAAAATACTGTTCGACGAATCCCCCAATGCTATATTGGAGCTGGTAAATTACTCTATTAGAACCCCATGGATCCCGGATGTATGGCGTGTTTCCAAAATTATCCCGGTGCTTAAAAAGCCAGGCGAAGGGTTGGTCTTAGACAACATTCGACCAATTTCATTGACATCGAATCTGGTGAAATTGGTTGAACGCGTGCTGTATGGACGAATCATGCCCATTATTACTGAAAAGGGACTACTTAACCCCTGTCAGATTGGTTTCAAGCCTGGGTGCTCTATATGGTGTGCGCATACTGACCTCGAAAGCCGTGTCCGCCTAGCGCGTCGGCGTCGACAGTATGCTGCGCTGGTAACTCTAGACATCTCGAAAGCATATGACAGTGTCGAACATGGGCCTCTGATGTACAGACTACGTGCTCTGGGCTTGCCAAGTTATTTTGTGGAATGGGTGTCAGCTTTCCTGGCTGACAGAGAATTTTATTGTTGTCAACGCGGAGTTTCTACACGGAAATTTCATCAATCTAGAGGTGTGCCTCAAGGTGCAGTTCTCTCCCCTGTTCTATTCAACCTCTTACTCAGTTCGATTCCGACTTCCCCTGACGTGACTACGTACGTGTATGCAGACGATATAGCTTTCTTTGCTGCTGCGAGTGATTTACATTCTGTGTATATGGTTTTACAGTCATATTTAAATTCCCTTGACCGATGGTTATCTGAATTACACTTAAGTCTTAATGTAAACAAGTGCGCTTTGCTACCTTTTCCGGTTACTCAACAGGTACACATTTCATTGTCTTATCGTCATCATGTCATTCCTCAGGTATGTTCCCTAAAGTATCTCGGGGTAACTTATGACTCCTCTCTCTCTTGGCGGTCACATATAGATCAGGTTGCTGCGAAAGGGATTCGGGCGGTAGGCCTTCTGCGAAGGATGAGTAGCCCTCGCTGCGGTATGCGCAGACATGCTCTGCTGCTGATTTATAAAATGTATATCCGGCCAATCTTGGAATTCGGTTGCGTTTTGTTTTCTGGAGCAGCTGCATACAAACTGCGCCCACTTCTGCTCTTAGAGCGAGAAGCTCTGCGCCTGTGTTTGGGTCTCCCTAAATACGTGGCAAACAATGTTTTGTATCTGGAAGCGCGGGTGCCGTCTCTTACTGCAAGGTTTCGCCTTTTGACAGTACAAACGTTTTTAAAGTTTTGCGACTCGGAGCAGCATGCATCCGAGTTGATCTTCCTAGGGCAGCGAGCGGAGTTCTTGGGTGTCGGATGGTCTCGCCTTCAAACTCCCCAAATCTGTTTCGTTGAATCTTTGCTGGGCCCACTCAACGTGAGAATACCTGAAATTGTCCCGGTGCGGTCCATCCCTGCAAATGTGTCTATCATCTACGATGACATTTATCCACGTAATGCAAAATTGCTGCCTTTCTCATGGTTAAATGGTATGTTGCAGGATTATTTGTCGACCTTCAGCTCACATGTTGCAATTGCGACTGATGGCTCGGTGTGTGCAGAAAAGGCAGGTGTAGGTATTTACTCCCAGTCCCTTGACTGGTCTTTTTCTCTCCGTCTCCAAGATTTCACTCCTATCTATCTGGCTGAGTTTCTAGCAGTGGTTCTCGCTCTGCGCAAGGTACCAATTTCTTTATCAGCAGTAATAATAATTACAGACTCGTTATCTTTATGCACTTCCCTCTCGGCGTCCACTGAATCGCAGCTCTTTCGCATTCTAAAATTCCTGATCCCTCCACACATCACATCAATTCGATTTCTTTGGGTTCCTGGGCACAGGGGTCTTCTATTAAATGAATCAGCTGATGCTTTAGCGAAGACAGCCCTGAGTGGACCGATTGTTGACCCGCTTCCAACAACTGCTTATATCACGGCGGCACGCTTTCGACGGTACACTGTAATGAACGAATTGGGCGCATCAGCGCTGACTTCCTTGGACGACTTCCAGCACCTACTGTTCCCATGGAGAAGCTCAGTCTGGCGATCGCGCAATCTTGAAGTTTCCTTCACGAGGCTTCGTTGCCGAGTGCCGCAACTAAATTTTTACCTATACAGGCCTGGTCTGGCGATCTCCCCATTGTGTCCGTATTGTGCGGAGCCGGAAACAATAGAGCACTTTCTTCTTTTTTGCCGTCGCTACTCATCGATTAGGAGGCGACTATTAGAAGTTCCAATACAGAATCTCAGTTTGCGCCTGTCTTCTGCGGTTGTTCTGTCTCTTGGCGCTTCTATGCTTGGCCATACCAATGGGAATGTTTGCTCTGCCGTACAAAATTATCTACTAGAATCAAAACGTCTACCTTCATGAGCTTTCGTCCTGCCCATCCCATTATCAGCTTCTGTATTTCGGTTTTTACAACCACTTATAGTAATCCCTACCCCTTCTTTGCCTAAATTTTAGTTTGTATGACCCCCCTAACCTCCTGCAACCACCTCGGCTACGAAAACTGTGCAATCCAAATTTTGGTAGGTCATCCCATGCTTGCCACATGCAAGTGGTCATTTAAATAGTCACCGTCTGGTTATGGCCAATCCCCCTAGTGGGTATGTGCCATTGTGTGAGGTCAACAACAACAACAACAGCTTTTAACAGCGACCGGTCAGGCTAGTGGAAGAAAGCATTCGCGGCGTTTTCGCTACCGCTAGGCGCGACATCGTTCGACCCAGTGGCGTTCGTCCTGTTCATCGCTGCCCCGACGGCTCTGCTCTGCTGGGAACGATCGGCTAAGTTTCGGGTGGCTGATTGTGGCATTTTCTCTCTGCGTCTTTGCGCGGTAAGGCAGTAAGCCCGGGCTATGTCCACCCAGTCTCCCGGCCAGGGGAGTTCCCTCTGGTCGGCTTCTCTGTCCACTGATCTCCTACCGTTGGAAGCTTTTTTGCGCAGTGGTGTCGGCAGTATCCCTGTCGCGCTGGTGCCTAAGGATGGTGGTGCTATCAAGATGAACAACCCTGGTGCTGTTCGGGCTGCTCTCCAGTCGGCGACTTCTCATTATGAGTCAATCTCAGAGGTTCGCCAGTTTGGACGCGGCGGGATTCTGTGCAGATCGCCAGACCTCGCCTGTGTAAGAGATTTACTAAACTCCTCATCCTTTGCCTCCCTTCGGGTAAGTTCCTTCATCCCTTCACATCTGGCGTGCACGAAAGGTATTGTACGAGGCGTAGACTCTTCCCTGTCTCCGGCAGAGACTCTTGAGCTTCTGTCGGCTGCAGGTGTTGTTGCTGTGCACCGCTGTAGCCGGGATGTAAACAACTTGCGGATGCCCACTGAATCAGTGATTGCTACCTTTGCCGGCACTTCCTGCCCCTCTGGAATCAAGGCATGGCCTCTAATTTTTCGGGTAGACCCATTATCATCTCGGCCTCTGCAGTGTAACAACTGCTGGCGCTATGGACATAGCGCCGGCGGTTGCAAATCCAACTTGAGGTGTTGCAACTGTGGGGATGGTCATTCAACGAGCACCTGCACTGAGAAGAATGAGAAGTGTTGCCTTTGCGGTGGTGCTCACTCTGCAAACTACTCAAATTGTCCCTCTCGAGCTCAGGAAATTCAAATTCTGGAAATAATTGACAGGAAACGCTGTTCGCGCCGTGACGCTATTTCAGAGGTCAAAGAACGTGCCCACGGTTATGCCGGTGTGACCGCTCGGCAAGGTGTCATGTTAGACTCAACGCTGTCCCAGGCAATTGCGGCTGCTGTGGAGGCTTCGATGTCTAAAATGGTAGAAAAGATTGTCGCAAGTGTGTCGGAGTGCTTTACAAATGTTCTAGCGACTCAGATTACACATGCCGTGCAGGCTAGTTTGGCACCTCTTTCGACAGCAATTCCCTCTCCTCTTATCCGGTCTCCAATTCCAGTAGCATCACAACCCCAGGAACAAACTTCTGTCCCTTCCGCTGTACCTACCTCGGGTACTTCGAGGGATGTTGATATAATGTATGATTCCGAGATGGTGGAGCCTGATGCGCGGCTTCTTAAGCGCAGTGGGTCCCCCATGTCTCATTCGTTGTCTTCTCTGGGCACCCAGCCCAAATCAAAGAAGAAGCAGCTTGGCACTAAACCCAAGGATACCATTTTGGAGCAGGCAGTTGCTGCTGCTAGACTTTCGCAACCATAGCGTCGTTGCGAGTTCTGCAGTGGAACTGTCGCTCTATTCTTTCCGCTTCCACAGATTTACACTGCCTTTCTACTCAGCTTAATCCGGATGTCATAATTCTGCAAGAAACGTGGCTTTCAACCGACAAACATTTTCATATCAAAAATTACCGTTCATTTCGCCTAGACCGCCAGTCAAGAGGCGGGGGTTTACTAACTTTAGTCTCTTCAAAATTTTGCCACAGGGCTGTGGTATCTTTTCAACAAATGTCTCCTGACTGTGAGATTTTGGCAATAGACTTTGTACTTCCTGGGTGCTCTCCATTTTCAATAGCAAATTGTTATTTCCCCAATGGAGTCCAGGATGTTAGACCTCTGGACTTTTTACTCGTAAACTGTAAAAACCCAGTTCTCGTGGCTGGGGACTTCAATTCTCACCATGTGTCTTGGGGTTTTAGGACTAATACATGCGGCAAGCGCCTTTGGGACTGGGTTTCTGATCACAACCTGATGTGCTTAAATTCAGGATCGGCCACTTATCTTCGCTCACACACTCAATCTGTTTTAGATCTCACGTTCATTAGTCCTGGAATTGGCGTAACGAATTGGTCGACAGTTGATAGCGGCACCTCAAGTGATCATATACCTATTCATTTTGATATCATATGTCGTGTTACTCCGGCGTCTTCTCAGTTGCGGTCACATGTAAATTATGACAGATTTCAGACGGCGTTGCGCTCTGCCCTTGCTCCAGTGTCTAACATCGCCGAGGTCCACCAGTCAGCAAGCATATGTCTGGCTATTGAGGAAAGCCGTAAAAAGTCGGAGTTCCTGGTGAGGCCAACAAAAGGGAATTCTTCTAACTGGTGGAATGCGGACTGTACAAGAGATTACAGGCGGAGGAAGGCAGCATGGAAAAAGCTTCTTCATAACCAATGTCCGAATAACTGGAGTGATTATAAATTTATTGCAGCCACCTTTAAACGCACAGTTTCTCGCGCAAAGGAAAAATATGACTCAGAACACTTCGATTATCTTTCAAAGGCGGGCAACCGACGTGCACTATTCGGTTTTCTACGGTCTAGGAAACAGCTCATGTCCTCTCATAATTTTCAGTCATTAGTTATGTCACCTGTAGAAGCTATCCAGGCGGTTGAATTAATAGCCACAGGCCTGCAAAAGCGGTTCTCGTCTTTACTACCTATGCGACCATTGTTGTTTGCACCAGTCGTGCCAAATGATAATGCCTCACAAGTAAATCTATCAGAGCTTTCACAAGTTGTCCAGAGATTGCCAGCTGCTGCTCCTGGTCCTGATGGTGTTACCACAAAGATGCTCAAGATTCTATTTGAAGAGTCTCCCAACTCCTTATTGCACCTAATAAACTACTCTCTCAAACACGCTTGGATACCTTCTGAGTGGAAGCTGTCCAAGGTGATCCCTTTACTTAAAAATCAGGGTGGAGGCTATGAATTGGATAATATTAGGCCAATTTCTTTAACATCAAACGTGGTAAAGTTGATAGAAAGGGTGTTACTAATTCGGGTGTCAGCCATTGTGGACCGCAAAAGTATACTCAGCCCGTGCCAACTCGGTTTCCGGCCACGGTGTTCGATATGGAATGTACATGCTGATCTTGAGAGCAGAATTCTCCTTGCTCGTCGTCAACGCCTGGTCGCGGCTTTGGTTACGTTAGATGTCACCAAAGCTTACGACAGTGTAGAACACTCCATCCTGATACATAGGCTACAGTCTCTTCAATTTCCAGATTATATAGTTGCATGGATATCTGCATTTCTTCATAACAGGGAATTCTTTTGCGTCCATAATGGTGTTCATTCAGAGAGGTATAGACAAACGCGAGGTGTACCGCAAGGAGCTGTTCTTTCTCCTGTGCTCTTTAATATTCTGTTAAGCTCAATTCCTCTCCACCGCCATGTACGCACTTACGTCTATGCGGACGACATTGCGTTTTTTGCTGCTGCGCCGGATATACATTCTCTGTATGGTCTGTTGCAGTCATATTTGAATACACTTGAGCACTGGTTGAGCGCATTACACCTGAAGTTAAATGTTGGCAAGTGCGCCACTCTTGTTTTCCCTCTATTCACTCCTGTAGTGGTCTCTCTCACTTGCCAGTTAAAAATAATACCGCAGGTTCAATCCCTAAAATACCTAGGGGTCATTTATGACAACAAACTCACCTGGCGACCTCACATTGACCATGTCGCGGCGAAAGGGGCTCGTGCCGTGGGCATGTTACGGAGATTATGTCATCACCGGTACGGCATGCGCAGAGATGCGCTATTAATGATCTACATAATGTATGTCAGGCCAATTTTAGAATTTGGATCAGTGTTGTTTTCAGGCTCGGCTACATATAAACTTCGCCCTCTCGTCCTTTTAGAGAGGGAAGCACTTCGCATGTGCCTCGGCCTTCCAAAATTTGTGGCTATCAGTGTGCTGTACCTTGAAGCCCGCATTCCGTCTCTCTTATCACGACTTCAATTTTTAACTGTGCAAACTTACCTCAGGATCTATGAATACCATTTCCACCGTTCCCAAAGCATTTTCTGTTCTCAGCCGACCTCCTTTTTTGGTGTCCCCTGGTCTCGTTTCAATTCCCCTCAGGTAGTGTTTGTACAAAGATTACTTCAGCCTTTAGATGTAAACATTTATGATATCCTTCCTGCGCTTCGCAATGGGCCCGCTATCCACATTGTTTTCGACGACATATTCCCAAAAAATGCAAAACTTTTGCCACCGAGTATTCTAAATGCTCTTATAGAAGATCATCTGAGGACCCTACCTACAGATATAGCAATAGCCACTGATGCATCGCCATGCAATGAAAAAGCAGGTGTGGGAATATTTTGCTCGCATTTAGACTGGTCCTTTTCTTTGCGCCTTCCAGATTTCACCCCTATTTTTCAAGCAGAGTTTCTAGCAGTTGTACTTGCTTTACGCAAGCTAGACCCCTCTATTACAGCAGTTGCAGTAATTACTGATTCTTTATCTTTGTGTTCGTCCCTCGCTGCACAGGTTGACGGTCCCATTTTATCAACTTTCTTATCCCTACTTCCTCCGCATTTGAGCCTTGTTCATTTAGTATGGGTTCCCGGTCACAGCAGTGTGACAGTAAATGAGATTGCTGATAATCTCGCAAAGGCTTCCCTCAGCGGCCCCGTGTTGCCAATCATCCCGGCTACAGCCTATATTACAGCATCTAGATTTCGGCGACGTGCGTTTTTAAGCACGCAAGACACATCACTTTTAACATCGGCGGATTATGAGCAACTTAAATATTATTGGAACAGGAAAATTTGTTGCTCTCGGCAGCTTGAAGTATCACTGACGAGGCTGCGCTGCCGCATCCCCCCTCTAAATTTCTATTTACACAAGTCGGGTTTGGCGCTCTCTCCCCTTTGTGCATTTTGCCGTGAGCCTGAATCTATTGAACATTTTTGGCTGTATTGACGCCGATTCAACTCTTTGAGAAAAAGGTTGCTGGAGGAGCCCTTGCAGCAACTTGGCCTTTGTTTGAACAGCCCGCTCTTGCTATCATTTGATGCCACCACATTTGGGTTCAGCCACAGATCTGTTAGTACCGCTGTTCTAAATTTCCTGATAGAATCTCACCGACTGCCTTGCTAAGTGTTCCAACCTTTTCTTTTCTATCAATTATTACATTTTGACTAAATAATTATTATTTAATCCCTGTCTTTATTATTATTCTTAAAATTTTAAAATCAAAACACTCATCCCTTTTCTGTTCATGACGAAAAATTCACCGGTGTTGCGCTCCCACGTGCTTTTCTTTTTTGTTAACTGCGTTCAGGTGAATAGCCACCCGATTCTTGGCCGATCCCCCAGTGTGGGTATGTGCCATCTTTTGATAGGCTAACAACAACAACAGCAACTTGCCCGAATAAGGATCAAAGACCATGCAGCAGTGGACCGATGCCAGACGCTACAACCTACGAAGACGCAACGCGGAATGCAAGCCAGGAGACCATGTCTGGGTGTGGACGCCCATTCGCCGCCGTGGATTGAGTGAAAAGCTTTTGCGCCGCTGTTTAGGCCGCTATTTCGGGTTCTTCGTCGGCTAGGAGAACTGGATTATGAAGTCATCCCTGACGCAATGACTGCGTCTCAGCGACGCCGCGTGCGACCTGAAGTTGTCCATGTCGTCCGTCTGAAGCCGTATTATCCGCGCTAAAGGACGCTGTGTTTCCACACTCAGTTCTTTATTTTCGCACGATCCGTTTTATTTGTTTTAATGCATCGGGTCGATGTTTCTTTGAGAGGGGAGTAATGCCGCGAATGTTTTCAGTGTTTGTTCATTCTTCAAAACTGCCGGCACGCCGCTTTATCGCTTTGTTTGCGATGCAAGACGCGACCAGATTTATCTAGATTCATAGCATCCAGGCAGAACTGATTCTACATTCTTCTAGATTGTTCTAATAACTTTGCACGCTTTATCTCGAAAGTTCGCTATCAGCTTTAAATTGAGCACGGCCAACAGCGGCGGGCATTCTGTTGGACGATCGCCGAGCACGCTTGTTGCTACGCCGCCGCCGAGTGATTCAGTCCATTGTAGGCGCAAGTCAGCCCAAACAGTTTTGTTTAGTCACCATTTTCGCAGCCTTTCTGCTCCCCGGACTGCAGTCACCACTTCGTGACAATATGAACGATTTTTTCTAAATCGTCAAAATGGATAGAAAAGAGTTGGCGTCTCTCTACTCGTGAATCGATCTATGAATTGTGAATTGGTGCCTGAACTAAGCTTCATCACTGAGTGTGACAGTTCTCTGCAACTCCACTGCTTCTTCAGTTTTTTTACCGCCCTCCCGGCGGCGATGAGAGTGCTTTTCTTCGGTGCTTAGTTTCCCTAATTCCGATCACTAATGATAAGAGGTATAACATTGTATGGGGCAGCGATTTTAACATTGATATGGTGTGTACTAATACTATTAGGAAGAATTTTGAAATTATTCTTGCTTAAAACGGGTGCTCAAATACAATTACAGACCCCACTCGCATTACTACCACCACAGGATCATTACTAGATTTTTTTATCACAAATTTTATGCAGAACACATTATTAGCGGTGTAATCTGCTATGACATTAGTGACCATATGGGAATCTACATGTGTACAGAAAAGCATGATATAAGTAGGTCGTCTGATCAGGGTTACTACCGGCATATAATCACAAAGAATCGACATGAGAATTTCTGAAGAGCGGTAGAAAATGTATCATGGGTTAACATTGTTTCAATATTGTGCCCTAATAACGCATGTGATACTTTCTCAGGCAAGTTCATGGCACTGTATAAGAATAGCTTCCCCTACACGAAGGCAAGAAAACGGAGAATTGGAAAACCGTGGATTTCAATGTCATTGTTGCATCGTATTGAGGTGAAAAACAAGCTTTACTGGAAATTTGTTAAAAGGGGAGAACCTGATCACTGGACACAGTACAAAGCTTATCGCAACAAATTAAATAGCGATCTTAGAACTGCTAAGAACAGGTACTACACGGATACCTTTGAGAGTAGTAGTGGTCTTACTGATATCCTATGTAAACATCTTTCCAACATCATTAACCCTTCAAATACGGCGAAAGCTCCTGATAATTTAACTGTGGATGGTGTTGAGCTAAGTCCGACCAAGCTAATGCATTTATTGATTCCTTCTTCGATGACTCACGGTCACAGTGTAACTCGGAAGCGATGGAATATCTTGAACTGAACAACCCACATAGTGTCTTCTTCACTCCAATTGACAACTAAGATGTTCAATCAGTTTTCATGGAGCTACAAAAAAGCACATCACGTGATCCGAACTGACGTCATATTTCTCCTGTGAAGCATGTTATAGGTGTGATTTGACCTCTATTGACTCTTATATTTAATTTGTGCCTTCAATTCGGTACTTTTCTCACACAAATGCAACTAGCTAGAGTGATACCTGTGTTCGAAAAGGTGATCGCAATAGTATCGCCAAATGTAAGCCAATGTCCTTTTTACCTGTTTTTATCCAAAATACTTGAGAAAGTCATTGCTAAACGCCTGCATCAATTTTTCTATCGCCACACTATTATCACCCGTTCTCAACACGGCTTCCAAAAAGGTCTGTCCACTGAAACTGCATTAGTAGCTCAAAAAGAACTTATATAAGAAAGCTTTGAGGCAAAAAGGATTGTACTAGCTGTCTTTATAGGTTTTAAAAAGGCTTTTGATAGCATTATTCATGACACTCTTCCTGTAAAAAGTCAGATATATGGCATCATGGGCCATTTTCTGGAGCCAATTCGCTCTTAATTATCTCAGATATTAATACGTCAATATCAATCGGCGCTCCTCCCGCATGACTCAAATCAAAACTGGTGTCCCGCAAGGGACTATTTTGGGCCCACTGCTGTTTATATATCAATGATATCACTAATGTTAATACGAAGACATAATATACGCGGATGACACGAGCATATTCTTTAGTGGTTACTGCCCAGAGCACTTCATTACCCTAGCAAATAATAATATTTCAGTGATTATTCGCTGGGTAAAATGTAAGGCACTGCAAATAAACGTTTCAAAAACCAAAGCAATGTTTTTTTTTCGACCACAGGGAAAGGTACTGAGCTTCTCCAGAGAGCTTCGTTATGCCTTGAGCACTATAGAAATCGTTGACAGATTTAAATCTTTAGGAATCTGGTTCACAGAAAAAGTGCTCTGGGATGCCCATGTAGATCATGTATGCCTTAAGGTTGTTCGTGCTGTTGGCATACTACCTCGGTATCGCCATTTTTTTTCGGCTAAAATTAAGTTGCTTCTGTTTCAAACCCTCCATGTCGCATTTACATCATTGTAGCCCAGTATGGGGAACTGCTCCACACATCACTCTTGAAATTATCTACCTCCTTTAAAAGAAGTCACAGAATTTTTCTCAACCTATATTATGATCATCACTCCGCGAATATACAATCTTTTCGATATGTGTCTGTCATTACACTACAAACAGGAAATTCGGGACAAAGTATCAAGTCTATCTGAAGGAACTAAGCTAGAGCTGCTAGTGCCGACATACCCACTAGGCCATCTAAGACACTACTCCATTCACACACCACACGAACTAACTATGGGCTGCAGATGCTCAGATATATACTTACATTACTCAACCGGCTCATTGATGCATGCATATTAAAAGCAGCAAGGCCGACTTCCGTGTATTTTTCGCTAAATGATTGTCGCATTTAGTTTATGGTTTGTTTTATGGCTTTATGCTAAGCCTTCATTATGTGTTTGGATAAATGTGAAATATATAGTTTGGGGAAGCATAGCCTAGTAGGTAAAGATTGTCATCACCGTATGTGTTAGTTTTTTGTACCCAGCCTCTGTTTCTACATTTATGTATAAGAACCTGGCTATTCTTGTGTTTTGTTTTGTTTTTCCCCTAAGTACAGCCAATGTGTTGTTACATTATTATTAAGGGCTATTATCTATGTATACAAGCTGCTTTCATGTTGTATATAGTCCTCGCCCAGAATTTTGTAATGTCAAATCCGCTTGAGGTTTATGCATCTTTTCATTGTTTTTATGTGGCCAATGGTGTCATTGTTATCGTACGTTGTGGGCGTCGGGAGCTTGTCAAGCTGCAGTTTTTTTTTTTTCCCGAGGCCCACTGCTCTTTCAAGCGGAAATAAAAAAATGAAATATACTTGCGCTGCATAGTAATTTTTCACGTGGGTTCGAAGTGGCAAGGAACACGTTTAGGCGCGCACTACCAATTCTTCGTTGCTTGTCATTTGTAGCCTTCCTCATCCGGGTAAAGAGTTATTACTATGCAGCGCACGTATATGCTCCCAAGAAGGCAGAAAGCGGCGCTCAAATCTTCAGACCTCCAGACGGCCAAGTCTCGGCCAGAGCAGTCTTAACAGGAATGCACACTACCACATGATTATTCCTCCCTTCTGTTGGTGTACGTACGTCCAAGGCTTAGAAAATTGCTGCAAGACCGCTTGTGCTCTGTCTCTGACACCGTTGGGGCGATATGCTTGTAAACTGGTTCCACATAGGTTCCAGTTAGTAAGTGCAACTTAAGCGCAACACTTTCAAACGTTTCCTCAAATAAATGGAACTGCATTCCTGACACAGAGTTCGGTGGCGGACGCAGAACAACGTTTAAGATAAATTAAGAAATTATACGAGGAACAGTTACCCACATAGGCATATCGGGAACACCATTCCGGCTACATTTTGAAAGCTTTTATGTAGAACCGCGTTCCAGGTAGGAACTGCTTGCAGGAGTCGAGCCTGCAAGCAAGCCTTAAGCGGGCACGCCCAGCCTCTCTTGCAGCGTACCGTGCCTACTTGTGTTTGCGACGTTGTGGCCAGTAAAGATTCAGCACGATTTGGCAGGACGCAATTCACAACTTTGCTCGTGAACAACGCTTTCCCATGGTTGATAATTTCTCGGTCAAATTAGTGTTGTCACTACAAGTATTCAATCCCATTTGATTTTCTGAAAAGGAAGAGCCGTGCGTATGCATCACAATATATGTGATTGCTGTTATATGCAGAAAATGCATTATACATCTTAGGAACCCTTTCAAGCCAGAAAATATAATTGTGATGCACTTAGTCGGAAGATAAGAACCACACAGCGCAGAAACGCATTATGAGCTATGCATGTTAACATCGAACTGTGATGATGGAGGCATTGTTTTCTAGTGTTCCCGTGAGAAATAAGGATTGCAAAATAGATGGGCATAATTTCAATGCACAAAGCTCTTTTCGAAGACTCATAATTTGGGCAACACCTGTTCAAATAGGGATTATCACAAACGACTGTTTCCAAGCTCGGAACCCAGTGATATTCACAAGGCTACACATTTCGGAGGGGCTGGAAAAGGGCCCACGCAAATATTTAAATTAAACGTGCCGCCGCTTCTAGCATCTGCTTTGGAGGCTGAAAAAAGAAACAGCGATAGGATTTTTTTAATATTGCGATTGCATTCAGATTATCTTGCAAATAACATCCAGTTTCTCTATAACGAAATTCCCTGACTGGTGGAGAGGGCGATGACGTCATCAGCAGCGCCAAATTCGAAATTCTGAGAACTAGAATGTTCGAGTACCTCCCAATGGATTATCATATATCAAATTATACAAAGCCGACCGACTCTTCCACCTTAATCCACCCACAAATCTCCACCTATGCACCTTAAATTAACCCCAATAATCCACATACTACAGCCACAAATTCACAAATAATCTACCTTAATCCACTCGCTAATCCCCACTAATCAACTTTAATCCATTTTCTGGGGTGGGCCTGCTTCCTCAATTTGGGGTTCTTTCGGAATATTGGGGACGGGCTCCCAAGTTATAAATGCTCTCCCATATTCTTCTTTAAGAACGTTGTCAAGAAGGACACAATTTTTTTGTTTTATTTTGTGGAGAACCTGTTTCCCCCTTCATTTTGACGCGGCCCATCTTCACCATCGTGCGTCAGGACAGCTCCGGCCGGTCGAGGAGGAAAGTCTCCCTCATGGGGGAAGCTAAAACAGCGACGGCAGCGCCACCTCGAAGGTTACGCGAAATTCCGCGGAACCGGAGAGGGTGTCTTCGGGATGCGGCCAGCGTCGCGAGTGGTTGCAGCCGCACGCTTTCGTCACCTTCCACGGCAGGCGCACGGAGATCTGTCGTTCCTTGCCGTAGGACTTCTGGTTCCAGGCAGCGAAGCGACCGCAGCAAACGCGCGCTCTCGTCACCTTCCCAGCAAATGCCCGTGGATGGCTTTGCCCCAAGAATGCGGCGCGCACGGGAAAACCCGGCCGCCATTGTCGGTGCATACAAATGTTCACCGCCGATACTTCCGAAGTAGCGCTCCTGCCCCAGCTGGTAAGTCAAAACTCCATGCGTAGCCTTCTATTTCCGAGGAATGCCTCGTTGGTGTTTTGTAGCTAGCAGGCCCGCTCTGTGTATTATTTGCAGTTGTAAAAATTTGGAGGACGCTTAAGCTTGGTCTTTAAGAGTGAGACGCGACAGCGTGTTGCAGCGTTGCCAAGGAATGCACGGAACGCCATCGCCCGTTCGGCGCGACACGTGGCCCGTTGGACAATTTAAGAAAAGGACGCCTGTCTCACATCTCGGTGGACACCCGAACCGGGCCGTAAGGCAAGTAAAATGAAATGAAAATTAGTTTCAAGGAAAGGAAATGACGCCTGTCTCACAATTCTCGCTGGACACCCGTACCGCGCCGTAAGGGAGGGAAATACCTTCTCTTATGGCGCGGTTAAGGTGTCCACCGAGATGCGCCATTTTGTAGCGTGCGCTACACTAGGCTACCGAGTCGAGCATTACTCCGTGACTGTGCCAAGGGTAAGCGAGGGGTGGCGGCCGCCACACCACAGATTTGCTTGGTGGGACGAAGAAGACGAAGAACTAGCGGGTGGCTACGTGTCTGCTTCTAGGTCTGTGTTTTCGCTTTTTGCTGTTTTCTCGCGTGTGGCGTGGGCCGGACCGTGCCCTCCGTGAGACCGAATGCTGACGACGCCCCTGCGGAGAAATTCCCGGCAAGGTGGGCGCATTCTCAAGTGAGAAAACGCAACCGGAACCCTCAGGGGGCAAGCTAGGCTTAGCTCGGCGCTGCCGAGCGAGGCCGCGCTACGCGTCTGCATGGATTCTGCGTTGTCGACGACAGCTACGCGGATGCCCGCTGTGTTTCCACCTGACGCAGCCTCCACGTCCACGCAATCGTCAGCGCCTCCGGGCCTCCAGCCTGCGCAGTCTTCCGATGCTACGACTTTGGCCTGTGACATGGGCTGCTCCACCACCTCCGTGCCCGTGGCACTCCCTCAAGAAACTGTGCCCGTCGCGCCAATTCAGTATTCTCACCAAGGGCCGTCACCAGCGTCTGAGCCTCCTCTACAGATGCCTCCCGTGAGTCAAGACTCTCTTCCGCCTGCTGCGAACTCGTTCCGCGTTACCATCAAGACTACATTGCGCTTTGATATGACTGTCATCCCTGCCCAGAATGTTCAATCCACAATTGACCACGCTCTAGGCTCTTCGAACTACTGCGGGTTTGTCGTCCATCGCCCATCGAACACCATCACGGTAAACTTGTCATCCTTGATGGACGCCCAGAAACTTTGCGCAGTTACGCGGATCCCCTTGGATGACAGCAAGCATGTCCCGGTGCAAATATATTTTGCATCTCGTCCTGATACACTCCGCTGCATGGTTTATCATGTCGACATCATGAGCCCTCCCGAGGAGGTGCGCGCAAATATTCGCTGCTCAACTCACGTTGTACTGCAAGCACGGCCTATGGGTCGCCGGGGCTCATACCTGCTCATCCTGCAAGGCCCGTTGACTCTCCCGAAGTACCTTATATATATGCAAAATACCTGCCCTAATCCAGCAGCTGTGGCCGACATGAATGAACCTTGTGCCCTGTGCAAATCGCCAGACCATGACATTCGCTCCCCCGCTTGTCCAAAGAAGAAGCAGGCGAAGAAGTTTCACAAGTCGCCTGCAAAAATGGATGTTCCTACAAGTAATTGCTTTGCAGCCCTCGCATGTGACGACAACGACTTCCCTGAACTTCCTTTATCTGAGCCCGCTGCTCAAAATACGTCTCCTCACCAGCGTACATACGCACAAGCGGCTCACCTTCCCTGATCAAATGGTACGCCAAAACGTCCAGTGCATCCATCACATGTGGATACCACAGATGAAGACACAGCTTTAGACAATGCAATCGCGGAGGCTCGCCGCCGACTAGACGAACTCACCCAGCGCCGGGAACAGCGTCGTTCTCAATCCTCTCGAAGAATTCTAATAACTCGAGAGCAATCATCAGAGGAGTCACCTAGGGTAAGCACTGGGCCACAATCAGGTGCCGACCACCTGTTAGCCGTGACTACCCTGACAGTGGATAAGATATTAGCGCTGATGAAGCAGGTGACATCCCTCATCGTGGAAGCTCTTCGGCCTCGTCATGGAAAGCGCATCATCATCGGTGGTGGTGCAGTGGAACTGTCGAGGATTCGCTAATAAGGCCTCTGAAGTGAACATCCGCCTTCGCGACCGAAAGCTGAGGGCATGGGCGTTCCTAATGCAAGAGCATAATGTACTCCCACGCCTTTCAGGTTTCTGCGCATACCATTCACCCTCTATCCCTGATCGCCGTTGCACCGCCTCCTCCCTCAGCCCAGGTAAATCTGCAATTTATATTCACAGTTCAGTTCCGCACACACCGCTCGACCTTTCACGGTGGTGCAACACACGTCAAGAGGTTGTCGCCCTTCTCGTAAAACCTGCACGCACACCCCTTGTCCTAGTTTCTTTTTATAGTCGTCCTGGCTCCGCATCTCCCAATCTGGGATGGGTTCGTTTTCTACGTTCTACCAACTCTGGTATCCCTATTCTAGTTGGTGGTGACTTCAACGGCGCACACACTGCGTGGGGTTACCCATCGGATTCCTCAAGGGGTGCACACATCCAAGGGAGCTTTTCGGATCATTCCTTTCGACTTTTAAACCATCCGAATACTTCTACCCGCCCACGAGGTGGCCCGTATTCACCTGATTTGACTTGGTGGTTAGGCCCCGGTAACCCTCGTTGGGCTGTTGATTCTGATACTTGGGGTAGCGATCACAGCCCTATTTTTATTTCCCTCACGCCTACGCGTCTACGGAAAATACGCCGCACTGTACGAATAACATCATGGGACTCTGTACGCGCAGACAATCACTTATCTACATTCAACCCCTCTTCAGCACTGTCTACTCTCTCTGCTGTTCTCGCTACTCACACTATTACCACTACTGTAAATGAAGACGACCCAAATCCGGACTTACATCTCTTGAATCTGTGGGCTCTTCGTCGCCAGGCGCATCTTTATGCTACTCGTCACTCCGATGACCCATCGGCTCTTCCTACTCTTCACCGCGCTACCGCACGGGCGCGGCGCTATGCAAAGCGGCTAGGCAGGCAACGCTGGGCTACATGGTGTGCCCGCCTGTCCTCTACCGTAATCGCTACAGACATAAAAAAGGCATATGATAACATCCTTCACTCTGCCATTCTTGCCTCCCTTCAATCTCTTGGTCTCCCTCACCGGTTCCTTCTCTCCATTCACGCCTTTTTAACAAATCGAACCTTCAGCGTGCGTGTCCACGGAAAGCCCTTAGGTAACTTCACTTCCAATAGAGGAGTGCCGCAGGGCTCCGTTCTCGCCCCCACATTCTTTAATGTGGGTTTGATTCCTCTTATTCGAGCCCTAGAGTCCATCCCTTCTATCCGCGTGCTTGCGTATGCCGATGATATAACCTTGTGGTGCTGTCATCCAGATTCGTCTATTCATCAGTCGGTCCTTCAACACGCGCTGGATGTATTGACATCTCGCCTCCCACCTCTGGGTCTAACACTCTCTCCTACTAAATCATGTTTCATTCGAATTGTAAATAAAGCCGGCTTACGGAAAGCTCCCCCTTTAGATTTTACGGTACATAATTCTCTGAATCCTCAGGTAGAAACTGTTCGTATTCTTGTTGTTCTTCCCCATACATCTGGGACTGGCACCCCGTGGCTGACAGCCACCCGTAAATTGGCTCACGCTACTCTAGGTCTGATTCGTCGCATAGCTATGCGCTCTGGTGGCGCACGTGCTCATACGGCCCGCCAGCTTGTGCGCTCTATCCTTCAGCCACGGATAGTATATCAGGCACAATTTCAACGTCTCACCCGCAGACAGTGGGACTCCCCTGAAGCTATCAATCGTGAGGCTATGCACGTCATAACATGTCTGCCTCGTTTAACACCCATACCTGTGCTACAGGAGTTGCCCAACTTAATACACTCAGTGAAATCACCGACGAACGGGTGGCAAATAGAGCTCGGAAACAGCCTCTCAAACTTCATCGTTTAAAGACACTTCCACCGTGGTCCTATTGCCAGCTCACTGACAATCGCCGCACTGTTTCCCCGTCGGTATCAGCAGCGTATCTGCCTGAAGGGTGCATATTATACACGGATGCATCAGATTCTGCAGAGAGGGGAGTTACTGCTGTGTATAGTACATCTCATCCGCATCTCAACTCTCGCGCGACGTATACTGCGGATACGTGCACTCCCCTGGCATTGGAACTTCAAGCCATTTATAATGACATTGCTTCCCTTCCGCTCGTTCCAACATTCAATACAGTTCATATTTACACCGACCCCCGCGCCGCCCTTAAACAGCTTAAGGCTGTTCGACGGACGTTCCAGATTTCACAATCAATTTATGTGCTCTGCGCAAAGTATCCATGTCCTGTGCGCATACACTGGATTCGCGGCCATGCCCAGGATCCACATAACATTCAAGCGGATGCTATGACTCATCTTCATACATTAGACGATCCGCCACATTCTCCTCTTCCCTCAGATCCGTTCCTGTTCCATGTTTCCGATTCCGAAGTTCTGCGCCAGCGAACACGCGCTCTAATTCCTCCGTGTTCGCACCCTCTCCCCCGTAGTCTTACTCGGCAGGAGGAGGTATCCGTGCGCCGGATTCGGGCAGGGGCGGCTCTGACACCATCTGTCCGTCATCGGTGGCGTGCCAAAGATCTGCCAGCACCTGACAGGTGCCCTCACTGTAGCGCTGCACCGGACATTTGTGATGTGCGGCACTTGTTGTGGACGTGCCCAGCGACGGCTGCTATCAGAAAACGGCTCCTCACGGAGGTGGGCCTGCGGTGGAACCGCGAAAGTGACTACGTGAAGTGGACTATGGACAACCGTCTCATTAGCAACCTCTGCGACTACCTCAGCGCAACGGTTCTTCACTCTTTCTTTTAACTTTCAATCCCGTGCATTCCCCCCCCCCCCCCCCGCCCCCCTTCCTTTTCTCAACTTATGCCTCAGGGCACACTTCTCGAATAAAAAAAAACATTACTCCGTGAGCCTGGGAAGCCGATAGTGCGCATGCGCGAAACCAGAAAGGAGCAGCACGTGCGCGGCGCATGACCTTATTTTCCTTCGCTTACGGCGCGGTTGGGGTGTCCACCGAGATATGTGAAACAGGCGAGATATGTGTAATTGTCTTTCCTTAAAACCAATTTCCATTTAATTTTCCTTCCCTTATGGCCGCGGTTCAGGTGTCGGTCTCCATGGCAGGCGTCGCATGGATCACACCTACCGCTCCCCTGAACGCATCAAAGTTCACCGCCGGCATTTTACGTAGTAGTAAGAGCTTTTATTGAAATAATAATAAAAAAGAGGTAAGATTTTTGCCAGCCCCGGCATCTGCCATCGATACTGAAGCACCTCAGCTGGGGCAGCGGAAATAAATGATAGCAGGCAGAGTTGAGAAATGAAAGAGGTGCGGGCACAGGAAGAGAGGATAGGGGGATAGATAATATACACAAACTATTTACACAAGAAAATTTGGTTTTGGTTCCGCTGAACGCATCAAAGTGCACCGGCGTTTTATAGTAATAATAATTGGTTTCTGGGGAAAGGAAATGGCGCAGTATCTGTCTCATATATCGGCAGACACCTGAACCGCGCCGTAAAGGAAGGGATAAAGGAGGGGGTGAAAGAAGAAAGGAAGAAAGAGGTGCCGTATTGGAGGGTTCCGGAATAATTTCGACCATTTGGGGATCTTTAACGTGCGCTGACATCGCACAGCACACGGGCGCTTTAGCATTTTTCCTCCATAAAAAAGCTAAGGCGCCCGTGTGCTGTGCGATGTCAGCTTCAATTATTATTATAAATCGCCGGTGCACTTTGATGCGTTCAGCGGAACGGTAGGTGTGATCCATGTGACGCCTGCCGTGGAGACCGACACTCGAACCGCGGCCGTAAGGGAAGGAAAATGAAATGGAAATTGGTTTTAAGGAAAGCAAATTATGGCTGTCTCACAGAGGTCATGGTGGAGTCGCATGCGGAGGTCATGAAAGTGGGTTCTGCCCCGGTGGCTCAGTGGTTAGGGCGCTCGGGTACTGATCTGGAGTTCCCGGGTTCGAACCCGACCGCTGCGGCTGCGTTTCAATGAAGGCGAAACGCTAAGACCGCCGTGTACTGTGCGATGTCAGTGCGCGTTAAAGATCCCCACGTGGTCGAAATTATTCCGAAGTCCTCCACTACAGCACCTCTTTTTTCCATTCTTTCACTCCCTCCTTTATCCATTCCCTCACGGCGCGGTTCAGGGTTCACCGGCGTTTTATGAAAACTTGGTTTTGGGGGAAAGGAAATAGCGCAGTATCTGGCTCACATATCGGCGGACACCTGAACCGCGCCGCTGCAGCCCTCGCTACAAATACCCTGGCATAGCTGGGCTAAGCCACTGCCAATTTTTTCGCTCATGGCCGACGACACCAACTTTTCTGCGACGCGAGCTCCTGAACGTTGTCGCGTTAATAAATACCATATGAGTGCTAGTGCTTTGTCGTCCCTCCTCTTTGTTCCCTCGAGCACGAATCTCTCCGCGGTTAACGAGCGGAAACGCTGCATCCGCGGTGTGGGAGTGCGGGGGCGGAAGGCTGTCCCTCCCGCATTTCCACAATAGCAGCCCAACGTGGGGCAAGCTCTTGGGACGAAGGACGACAGTCAGTTCGGGTCGTGGAATGCCCGCCCGAATTTGGAACAGCGTTAGGCCTGAGCCCCGCCGCGGTGGCTCAGTGGTTAGGGCGCTCGACTACTGATCCGGAGTTCCCGGGTTCGAACCCGACCGCGGCGGCTGCGTTTTTATGGAGGAAAAACGCTAAGGCGCCCGTGTGCTGTGCGATGTCAGTGCACGTTAAAGATCCCCAGGTGGTCGAAATTATTCCGGAGCCCTCCACTACGGACCTATTTGTTCCTCTCTTCTTTCACTCCCTCCTTTATCCCTTCCCTTACGGCGCGGTTCAGGTGTCCAACGATATATGAGACAGATACTGCGCCATTTCCTTTCCACCAAAAACCAATTATTATTATTATTATTAGGCCTGACCCGAATTCGGAGTGGCTAGCAAGGCTAAGATGCTTTCTTGCTAGCGAGATGAGTGGAATAGCAGCATGAGGGAACTTCCGTGCATGCTACGCTTGTGATGAGCACTTCATTTTACACCTTTGGAAGGTGAACCTACGAGGTCCGCACATGGAGAGCGAGACCGAGCCGTCCACGGAGAACAGCAAGCCAGAAGCGAGCGAATGCGGAAGCATGAAGGGCGGCCCTATTTTTCTTGTACATGGTTGTAAGTATTCTCTGTTCTCTCTCTCTGGCTCTAGGAGCCGGGTGCCGTAATTAGCTGATTTGAATTGCAGCCGTGATTGCAAGAAGAGCGCCGGGGCGCTCCGACACTGCGGGAAGCGGTGGGCGCCGTTCGCTCAGAAGTTGCTGGTATGGCAGCGAGCGAGTAGGGTCACATTGGTAGAAACGTATCTCCTTGTGTCGTTGTGTTCTAACTGTTGTCCTTGGCCCTTTGTTGGCACCGGAAAGTGTCAGAGCGAGTAGGCTTTGGGATCTTCGAGAGCTGCCTGTCGCTTTTGGGAGGAAACAGTCGTACCGTGGCGCAGGCACGCGCAAACGTGTTTGCTTGTTTTAAATTAACCTTTCTAGAGCCGAGAAGCCTCGCTCAACTACAGAAAGCTGGCTTTGTTCACACGAACTTGGTAATTGTTTTTTGGCTGGGAAGCGAATTTAAAATTTCGCGGAACCAGAGAGACGCTAATGCTGTTCAAGTGAGCTTAACATCGCCCTGCCGGAAAGCGAACCGCGAATGTGCTTCGGCCAAAGAGAGCCAGCTACGTTCAAATGAACCGAGCGTTTGAGCGGTGCCGGATAGAATTGTTTGGCACTCGCATTGCTCCGCATTTTACCAAATGGTCAGTTTGAGCGGTCTCCATTGCCTTTGATTCAAACATTTGGAGATCATAGGAGCGATACGCAGAGTTCGAGAGAAGCTGCCCCGGCCTGCTGTCCATTGTATCGGTCCCTGCCTGCTGCCTTGCGGCCGTGAGTCATCGAGCTGCGGAGTCTCTGGCGAGCAGTTTGCAGCGGCTACGACAGGTGGGCAAGCCCCCCTGCCTTCCAACAGAGGCACGTCAGCGCGAACGACACCCTCCCGGTGCCTGCCGCGGGACGAGGACGGGTACCCGGTGACCTTGCTGTCCATCGGATGACTCCGGCACCCCACCTGTACGAGCTGGCTTGCAGTCGTACCTGCAGCGCTCGTGGACACTTCGTCGTTGGCATCCATGGATGACTTCAACCGTAGGCCAACATTTAAGGAGGGATGTGGAGGACAAGTTTCCCCCCTCCATTTCGACGCGGCCGAACAAAAGAATTTCTCTAGGTGGCGTTGGGCCGACCACATTCATCATCGTGCTAGAGTGAACTAGAATATTGGGTAGTGTGCTCACTCCGCGGCGGCTCAATGGGAAGGGGCGACCCCGCGAATGTCGACAGGCTTCTGCTTCGCGGCGCCGACACGAGGTGGCGCCACGGTAGACTTCACGGTAGGATTTGCCGTCGCAGTCGTTGCGCCGCGTGTGAACTTGCAGGCTCGTTGTTGTAAATTAAATTGTTTTTTTTTGGGGGGGGGAGAGGGAGAAAAGGAAGGGATAAAGTAGGGAATGAAAGAAGAAAGGAAGAAAGAGGTGTCGTAGTGGAGGGCTCCGGAATAATTTCGACCACCTGGGGTCATTGACGTGCACTGACATCGCACAGCACACGGGCGGCCGCGGTGGTCGGGTTCGAACCCGGGTACTCCGGATAAGTAGCCGAGCGCCCTAACCATTGAGCCACTGCGGCGGGTCTCGTTTTTGTTCCGTTGTGCGGTTTTGCGCTGGTTTGCGCGCTTCTCGGGGTCACTTCGCGTTTTTATTCACGTATGGCGACGTTCACGTATGAAGACATTTTTAACATTCCTTGGCGATTGGGAGAGTCTTGTAAAAAGTGGTCGTGGTTTTCTGAGCACCTCAACAACCGCTGTTCTGCGTTTGAATATTTTAAGCACACTTTAATTGTTGGCATACCTGACAGAAAAGCTGAAGTACGGATATGTGATGACTTCAAAGCTTAGCCAAGATCCTTTTGAGAATGTGTTAGGAATCATAAGGCAGTCTTCAGGATGCACCATACACTGACCCAATTTTTAATCCTAGGCATTTGCCTTTCATTTTATGGGCTCATAAAATGAGTATCGCAAGGTAATCATCCTGAGATCGGGATAGATTCTCTGCTAGACATTGAAGGCGGAGGTGATATGGAGCATGCCCAGATAAGCAGCCTTCAAATGCAGCGTCAAGAACTTCCATCAAGAACAGAATTCAGCTTGTATGCCAGCACAAGACCACGATGAGCACGGTGCTAAAAGTGACTGTAGACTTTTTTCTACCTTCTACGGTATGTTGCGCGTAAGTGCGTATTGAAGGCAAATTACCAAATGCGCATAACCTTGCTCTCGCGATGAAAACTCTTTCCTTGCGAGGCTGACAAAATACCGCGACCACGGAGGACTGCTGTACCCATATCGGCTGCTCGATGGATTTGCGTTGAAACTTGAAAACTTCGTCATAGATTGGTTTAGCTGGAATGAATTGCATTCCGAAAGCATTCTTGATGTGCTGGAAGTGGTTAGAAGTAGACTGCAGAAAGAAGTTGGTTGTCCCGTTCATGGAGAATTAACTTAAGGCCTCTCTAAAGAAGTAATAACGTTTTACTTAATAACTGTAACCAGACTGCACTTCTCTATGTGAAAGGAGTTAATTAAAAAAAGGCAGACAAACGCGAACGGGCTAAGCACCTTAAAGTGAGCCGTTGCTTACGCTGCTGTGACGTGCTAGAACAAGTTGAAGGAAAAAAGGAGAAATGAGCAAGCATAGATATATGCATTGGTGACAAATCAGCCTCATTTGTTTCAATTAATAGCAATGGCTGCATGGATGTTCAAATAAACAAGAAGTCACTGTTACTGTTTCGTCTAAATGGCTTGCGGATACATGTCTACATGCCGAATTCCTTCTACCTATCATTTTCCTACCCCTCTGTTTTCTGTGCATGTTGGCTCCTTGCGAATGAAAATAATTGTTGCCGGCGTCGCTCTTTTAATTCCGCTTTTTTCCCTGACATGAATCAAATGCCGCTGCACCACATGTTACTACTATTGACGTTGAGCATTAATAGAAAAATCTGTACAACCCCTCTGTGTGCACTGCATTATAATCTCCAGCAATACTCCGTCATGCAAAGTCCCCTGTGAACCTTTGAGGAATGAATAAACATGTGGACAAGCCAGACATAAAGTTCCATTCAAGGTCCGCTTAGCCATTTCGGTGACACCCTCGCGAATGTCGCGATAATAATTCAATTTGTCGGCGTGCCTACCACGCCTACTGCGACGCCTGCCCAATGCGCCACTCTTGTTTTACCAGTGAAGGCGTGTGCAGCGCCACCACACGAGGCCGCGCCCTGTCGACATCGGCGTGGTCACCCCGAGCCGTGCCTGTGAGCACACTACCCAATATTTTAGTTCACTATAATCGTGCGTCAGGACAGCACCGGTACAGTGCTCTAGAATATGGGTAGTGGGTTCAGGAGCCGGCGCGCTCCATGCGATGCAGTGAGGCGGCGAGTGTCGACAGGTCCCGGATGTAAGCGGTGGCGCTGTTGTAGCGTGGGCTGTAGGCTCGGCGTGCCCGCGCGCGCGGCTAGCAGTCCCGCCAAGCTGCCTGCAGCTGTTTGTTGCTTTTTGTGCGGTGCATTTTTCCTCTTTGTGAGTTCGCGGCGTTAAGGCTACGGTCATGCCGAATCGTCGGCGTCAACGGCATTGTTTTGCTCCCGGGTGCAAAACGGGATACCAGTGGACGAAAGGCGATCAGCCGTCGCTCTTCGCTGTGCCAAAGGATGAGAACCGACGGAAGCAGTGGGAACGCAACCTTCATCGAAAGATAATTAAGGTTTTGGACGAAAACTGCTGTGTGTGTGAGCTACATTTCGAGCCATCATGCATTGTGAGGGACTTTATACACATCATTGACGGCAAAGAAGTCCGCATCCCGCGTGGAAAGCCGGAACTTTTACCCGATGCGGTGCCAACTTTGCTTCCGAGCTATCTGTCAAAGAAAACACCGCTACAGAGACCACCTAGAAAGAGGAAAAGCACAAGTACATATCCTAATGAAGCGAAATGACCACAAAGTAATGCTTCCGACGTTAACAAGGAATCGAGGTGTCCGGGCATTGACACTGAGAGTAGCGTGTTGGCGAACGACCAAGACCCTTGTGAAGTTGACGAAGCATCGGTGCCGGACGATTTTTCTAAACTGGATGTTCCTTCAGAATACTGGAGCTGCCATCGCATACCTGATTACAGTGGTACTGTGTACTGCAAGCTAAGAATGGGCGAAAATCAATGCGTGGAGCCAGAGAGTTTGCAGTGAGTTTACTGCAATTTGTGACAAAGGAGGGTTGCTCTACCCGTCTCGTGTGCTTTTTTTGATGGTGAGAAGGCTGGAAAACCTTTTCATAACTTTTTTTAGTCAGGAAAAGCTGTGCAGTAACAGCATAGTAGATGTTATGGTGCTGGGAAAATCTCAGATTTCATGTGGTGTAGGGTGCAGCCAGCACTCAGAAGCGCTCACAGTCAGCATTCTCAAGTTTTATGTTTTGACAAGGCTGCATTTTTATGTTAAATCAATCAATGAGTCGCGAGAAGCTCGCAGGAAAAAGAAGCTTCATGCTAAGATGGGCAAATAAGTGCTCATAGTCGCGCGGCTAAATGTACTGTGCAAACAAGAAAACACGGCATTCCTTTGAGAAATTCAAGAATATGTCTCACACTGTGCATAGTTGGAGCGCTGCAATAAAGGAGTGCTTTGGTTTATAAAAGTTATTTTATCTTGTCTTGCATTCATCAGCGTTTATACATCGGCGGCAATTGACCCTTCGTTTTGATGAAAAAAATGCATGCATCAAAACAACAATTAAAACAGGGGCATGAAATCTAAAGTTCGACGAAAACTCGTCCGGTCAGGTAGAAGATTCATGTAAAAAGGAAAGGAACGCCGACCAAAGGTTGTTAGAAAAAAAGACTTTTCGGCTTCCCTACGGAAGCCTTGATCAGAGTTATCAAGGCCTCCATAGGGAAGCCAGAACGTCTTTTTTAACAACCTTTGGTCGGCGTTCCTTTCCTTTTTACAAAACAGAGGCATGCATACCACACTTAAAATTATCGCATTCACATATAGTACGCTGTACACACAACGGTCTCTAAGTGAAGCGTTTTTTTTATTCCAATTTCTTGTTGCCCCGCCCCTCTACTAAAACACTTCCGATTGCTCAAGCTGGAGTACACTCGGCCACGTTTGCCGACAGCTTCGAGTTGGCCGCTGGATAACCCCGATGATCGATAGAATGTTTGCTCCTCTCCCTGTACTCAGCCTTTCCTATGGGTGGCGATAATACTAGTATGCACTAACGTTGAAATATGGAAGCCGTACCTGCAAAAGAGCACGATCAGCGTTGCGAAGCATTAACGGGGCCGCTCGTCCGCACCACCGCGCTATCGGCTGTTGGCTACTACTACATCTAATTTTCTTTATTCGCCGACAATATCTGTGTACAGCTTCGCCTATTTGTAGGACCTGTTTTAAAAGACAGAGCCTTGCTTATTTCAAGACGATTCTATGCACAGCGCGCATCCAAGGCGCGGCGCG
Organism: Amblyomma americanum; assembly: GCA_030143305.2. Classification (NCBI taxonomy): domain Eukaryota; kingdom Metazoa; phylum Arthropoda; class Arachnida; order Ixodida; family Ixodidae; genus Amblyomma; species Amblyomma americanum. Next base: position 14,265 of record JARKHS020032587.1, on the reverse strand, counting down.
CCGCATTTCATACAGCCCATGCTCTGGTGGCGCCATCTGGTATCGTCGACACAAGTCGCCTCACCGCTGGCCGCTCCCTGAACCCACTATCCATATTCTAGAGCACTTTAGCACCGGCTGGGTGAGGAGAAAAGTCTCCCTCATGGGGGAAGCGAAAACAGCGACGGGAGCGCCACCTCGAAGGTTACGCGAAATTCCGCGGAACCGGAGAGGGTCTCTTCGGGATCCGGCCAGCGTCGTGAGCGGTTGCAGCCGCACGCTCTCGTCACCTTCCGCGGCAGGCGCGCCGAGACCCGTCGTGCCTTGCCGCTGGACTTCTGGTTCCAGGCAGCGAGGCGAGCGCAGCAAACGCGCGCTCTTGTCACCTTCCCCAGCAAATGCTCGGGGATGGCTTTGCCCCAAGAATGCGGCGAGCACGGGAAAACCCGGCCGCCATTGTTGGCGCATACAAATGTTCGCCGCCGATACTTCCGAAGTCGCGCCCCTGCCCCAGTCGGAAGTTTTTCTTAGGTAGCCTTCTATTTCCGAGGAATGCCTCGTTGATGCTCCGAAGCTAGCTGGCCCGCCCTGAGTATTATTTACAATTGTAATAAATAGCCTATGAGTGCTAACGCTTTGTCGTCCCTCCTCTTTGTTCCCTCGAGCACGAACCCCTCCGCGGTTAGCAAGCGGGAACGCTGCATCCGCGGTGTGGGGGCGGACGGCTGTCCCTCCCCCCCCGTATTTCCACAATTATGTAAACTGGATATTTACTACATGCCCTGACAGCGCTCCACGTGATCTGCTGACGTTATCGGATGTCTGAATGTATCACATCGCACTAAATCCAGTGCTATGGCAGAACTCTGCGGAAAAGAACGCCGCAAGGGCTTCAATACACCGCAAATGACATCGTAAAACGCCATTCTGAAGATTTCGTAGATTCAGATTCTTCGAAACAGACACCCCACTCGCATCGTCACCAAGCGTTAAATGTAGCGTGCTTTGCTCCAAGACCAAATAAAAACCCGCTATAACTTTTGCCTCTCAGGCGCCATAAACATGCGTCATAAAGAGGTTGAGGCGGTTATAAACAACGAAATCTTGTTTGAATTCGGATTCCGCTTTTTCTTGCGCCATTAATGTGTTTTCCGGCACTATCGACCACGAAAAAGTGGCATACTATGGCGCGCGAGTTTGCGTGTGTGTGCGAGTGTGTGGTTAAAAGTTCTGAGGGTTTTAACTTGGTTAAACCTTTATATGCGAAAACATTCTCAACTCACTAAGGTCAAATATTGGCAATGGCCCATGCCAAATTTCGAGGTCGCCATCGTGTTGGGCACGGTCAGTCGGTTTGGTTTTGTTGGGCGGTGCGGAGCCAAGGCATGTGGGCGACGGCGCGGGCGTATGCATAATAATAATAATTGGTTTTTGTGTGGAAATGGCTAAATATCTGTCACATAGCGGCGGACACCTGAACCGCGGCGTAAGGGAAGGAATAAAAGAGGAAGTGAAAGAAGATAGAGATGCCGTAGTGGAGGTCTTCGGAATAATTTCGACCACCTGGGGATCTTTCACGTGCACTGACATCGCACAGCACACGGGCGCCTTAGCGTTTTGCCTCCACAAAAATTCAGCCGCCGCGGTCAGGTTCGAACCGGGGAACTCCGGATGAGTAGTCGAGCGCCCTAACCAGTGAGCCACCGCGGCGGGTGCGGGGGTATGCATTGAATTGAATTTTGAGGAAAGGGAATGGCGCAGTAATTGTCTGTCTTGGTGGACACCTGAACCGCGCCGTAAGGGAAGGAATAAAAGAGGAAGTGAAAGAAGAAAGGAAGAGGTGCCGTAGTGGAGGTCTCCGGAATAATTTCGACCACCTGGGGATCTTTAACGTGCGCTGATATCGCGCAGCACACGGGCGCCTTGTGCGTTTCGCCTCAATCGAAACGCGGCCGCCGCGGTCGGGCTCCAACCCGGGTGCTCCGGCTCAATAGACGACCGCCTCAACCACTGAGCAGTGCCTCCGCACTGAGCCACCGCGGTGGATGGTATGCATCCGCAGAGCGACGAGTACAGGGGAATCCAAGAGAGAAAAACGCAGGGCGAACAAAGGCAGGGTCGCCTCCGCCAGCCGAGGCGAAGCGAGCGGTGGCCCCCGTTATAGCGGGAACTAGGATAGGAGCTGAGAGAGATATGTCCGTATACGATCAAAGACTCGAAGCGGAATTCAGAGGGTTGAAATTCAGCAATCTTAAGGCTGTTCTTTCCCCAGATGTGACACGCCCACTGGTCGCGTGCCGAATATGGCGGAAGAAATAGAGTATCCCACCATTGCGCAGGCCTCTTTTTCCAATCGCGAGCACTGAACTATAGTTCTCTCTTTGGAACGCGTCAATAAGTAACTGGAAGCGTGTTCCGCATAACCGTATATAGGAAAAACGACGAGCTGGCTGTTCTATTAATGTCAACGTATTATTACACACAAATTATACTTAAAAGGCGAGAAAGAGGCTATAAATGGCGGCTTGCCCAGCGCCATTTGGTTTTTGCTATCCGGTGCTTCGTTCGGAAGTGTGAACTTGAGGAATCTGTTGTGTTGCGTGCGCCGTCGCGTGGAGAGTTGCGCGCTTTTGAACGCGAACAAAAAGCAATCAAAAAGCAATGGGCAAGCGCAGACGGTCCTACACTGCAAAATACAATGAGGAACATGATAAACGGGAGGACGAGAGCACGTTTGACGTCGACGAAGAGTGTGTGCACTGCTGGCGTATCCAAATGCAAGACCTCGCCGAGACTACCTGAACCCGAAAGGCTTTCCGTGGGAAACAGAGCAAGTTCCCAGAATTTGAAGAGGTACACGGTAAACTGGAGGCCGGCCGCAAGTTTGACGTCGACGAAAACTGTGTTCACTGCTGGTGTATGCAACTGCAAGACCTGGCCGAGACTACCTCCACTTACCTCTACCGACTTGCTTTGGCAGCACGCCAATGAGGCGAGCTCGTCCGACAGCGGCGAGAGTACCAATGAGCTGAGCTCGTCCGACGGCGATTAGCGCGAAAGCGGCGATGGATGGTAAAATAAAATGTTCGTATATGTCAACAGCTTTTTAATTATCTGACACGGTAGTCGGAGTGCCACCACAGTGTGTTAATGTGTAGCTATAGGCCTGATTCGTGTACAACCAGCACCTAAGAAAATTTGATGAAAAAAGTGCGGCTTATACAAGAATATATATAGAAACCTTGAAGAAGCGAAAACCGGGCAGGCAGCTGGATGGGCTGGCAGTGACGTCACTAGAGCGGAGAAATTCCATTCACTGGAGGGAAATGACGTCACCAGACGGTTTGTGTGTGTGCAGCTTCTACGTGGTATGCAGGAAAAGCAACCTGCATTTCGCAAGCAGACCGGCACTGACGCGACCAGAAGAGTTCCATCTTTGTGCAACTTTCTGCCAACCGTAGCAGGGGGAAGCGCTCGGCAACAACAAAGAGAGCAACCTGGGTATCACAAGTCCCACCACACTAGCAGTGACATCACTAGTCCAGGTTTGTGTGCCTCTTGCCAACCGTGGTGTTCGGGAAGAGCATTGGCTGGCTCAGTCGCGACATCACACCTCACGTGACATGGTGAGAATTTGCATTGGCATAGCTGCGTTTGATTGCCCAGACATAGTGTGTCTGCATGTCGGAGCAGTTTGCCATATAATGAAGCCGGAAGCAGGTCCGTCGCGTGCTTCGTAGTGCGTCGACGAAGATGAAGGAACAGGGACAAAAAAATTGTGTTCACTGCTGGTGTATGCAACTCCAAGACCTCGCCGAGACTACCTCCACTTACCTCTACCAACCTGCTTTGGCAGCACGCCAATGAGGCGAGCTGCCAATTTTTTGTCCCTGTTCCTTCAACCTATATTCTTCGCAGCGTTTCTGGCCATTGGTTTGGCTCTTCTCAAACTTCCTAGGCATGTAGCACGGGTTCTTATTCTTGCAGACTGCCTTTCAGTTCTAGTCTCTCTCCAAAATTCGGGAAAATCTTTATTGAATCGTTCGCTTAGGTTTTTTGTTTCGTGCACAGTGCGTGAGATCCGCTTTGTCTGGGTACCTGGGCATTCAAGCGTCTATTTCAACGAGGTGGCTGATTTATTGGCAAGGTCAGCTCTCAGCGCTCCTGTAATCTATCCCGTCCATTACCTCATTCTGTTAGAAACTTCACGTTTCTGGCGGTTCCAACATATTTCAGCCAGCTTGAGTAATCCATTGCTCAATACCGTGGAATTTCACCACTTAAAGTACCCATGAAATTAACGGTGGTGTAAATCAAGGCTCTGTGAGGTGTCAATGACTCCTCTGCGATTCAGAATCCCTCACTCAAATTTGTACTTATGCAGATGTGAGTTCGTTACGACAAACCTGTGTGTATCTATGGGCAAGTTGAAACAATAAATAATTTTCTCCTCTCTTGCTGGCGGTTCGCAGTTCAGAGAAAGCAGTATTTGGAGGTCCCTCTTTCGAGGTTAGGACTTGCTCCGCCTCTTCCAGTTCTACTCTCGTTCGGTGCGAGCGCAAAGGGATTCCCGTTAAGCAGTGTCTGCAGCTACCTTCATGGTTACATAAGTGCAACTGATCGATTTCCTTGTTAGCTGTATACAAAATTTTGTCGCGTGCCCAAAAGTGCTTGATTCTATTCCTGGTAATTCATATTTCTTTAATTCATTTGAATTTTCCAATTTTTATCTGGATTTAGTCTTCTCATGTCTATTTTTCCCCACGCAAATACTTCATTGGCATTCTCTACTGTACCTTGCCCAATCCCCCTGCGTGGGTATGTGCCGTGATTACTAAGGTGAAGAAAAAAAATGCAAACAGCAGACCCTATGCCCTCCACTACTTTCATTTCTTTTCATCATGCTTTAACTTAGGTGGCCGCAAAAAAATGCTAGAGTTGTCCATGATACCACAGATCCAAATCATAAGATCGAACTAACTAGGATAAGAAAAGGGTGGAGCACATTTTGCAGTTTCATGAATCATCAGTCTGACTACACCCACTGCAGGGCAAAGGCCTTTCCCATGTCTCTCCGATTAATCCTGTAAAGCCACAGCCTACCGTGCTGGCCAGAAGCCCTCAAGAAGCGGAGCAGCGCCTTCGAGGCCTTCACCACCGACAATCGCCACGGCCAGTGGCCGAGAATTTCCCTCAGTGGACACGAATCTAGACGCTCCAGTGCACAGCAGTGTGTGTGCACGCTGTGACTGCATAGTGACGAATTTTCTGCAACTCTCTTTTCTCCATTTTTTAATCACTCACCCCTTTGCCCCTGGGCAGGGTAGCAAACCGGTTATTCTTCCCGTTAACCTCCCTGCCTTTCCTCCCCCTCTCTAATTAATCCTGTCCTTTGCCAGCTGTGCCCACCCTATGCCTGAAAACTTCTTAATCTCATCCGCCCACCTGTCTGCCGCCCCCTACTACGCTTGCCTTCTCGGAATCTACTCCGTTACCTTCAAGGACCAGCGGTTAGCTTGCCTTTGCCTTACATGCACTGCCCAAGCCCATTTCTTCCTCTTAATTTCGACTAGGATGTCGTTAACACGCGTGTTCCCTAACCCACTCTGCCCGCTTCTGGTCTCTTAACGTTACACCTATCATTTTACTTTCCATGGCTCGCTGCATTGTCCTGAAGCTGAACCCTTTTCGTTAGCCTGCACGTTTTTGCCCCGTGGGCGAGTACCGGCAAGATACAGCTGTCGTACACTTCCCTCTTGAGGGATATTGGTAAACTGCTATTCATGATCTGAGAGAACGTGCCATATGCCCTCCACCCCATTCTTATGCTTCTGGTTATTTCCCTCGTAATCCAGATCAGCTGTCACTACTCTTTTACCACTTCCAGCACCTCACTGCCAATTGTGAATTGCTGTTCCCTTGTTAGACTGTTGAACATTACCTTGGCTTTCTGCATGTTAATTTTTAGACCCACCTTCTGCCTGTCCAACTCTGATCATGATTTGCAGTTCACCTCTTGAGTGACTCAGCAAGGCAATGCCATGAATGGCAGTTTACCAATATTCCTCAGGAGAAAAGTGCACAACAGGTGTATCTTACCAGTACTCACCTACGGGGCAGAAACGTGGAGGGTAACAAAGAGGGTCAGCTTAGAACTACACAGCAAGCCATGGAAAGAAAAATGATAGATTGGTTTGGTTTAACGTCCCAAAGTAACTCAGGCTATGAGGGACGCCGTAGTGAAAAGCTCTGGAGATTTTGACCACTTTCTTCTTCTTCCTTTAACATTGCACAATACATGCGCCTCTAGAATTTCACCACTATCGAAATTCGACCGCCGTTGCTGGGATTGACCCCGAGTCTTTGGGGTCAGCAGCCGAGCAGCATTACTACCGAGCCACCGCAGCGGTTCTGGTTCTTTAATGAGCACTGAAAACGCACATCATAAGAACATTTTTGCATTTTGCATTGTTGAAATGCCACTGCCAAAGTCATGTTTCAATCCTGTGAATTTTGGCTCAGCAGTCAAATGTCATAATGTGCAGGCCTTCAGTTTCCTGAAAAAAACATGCAAGCAGTCCAGGAGCTTAACCTGGTTAATCAGCCCACTAGCGCAAGGCAGCTAATGGCATTGCTGTGGGCATCACCCCCACAAGGAAAGGACACCACACAGAACAATGTTTGATAAACAACCGTATAATTCGTTACAGTAACTGAACAATAGCGCAACATTTTGACATGCCTCTCTTCACACAGTTTGTACAGCATTTCATCTCCGACACTGCTGCCAGAGTGCCAGGTGTGAACGTGGCACCTCAAACTTTGGGCAAGCCTCGAAGTTTGCGCATAAAATAAAGAAGGCCTTCTTGAAAAGCTGGGTTGGCAACAATCAGCTACAAAAAAGTCTTGCAAGCACGGAGCTGCGGCCAAGAACTTACATTAAACACTGTTGCACAAAAAAAGAGATAGAGAAAAAAACGGGAAATGTCTCCCTGGGAGATCTCGCACGTTCAAAATGTTCCAGCACTCCCATTCCAAGTAGTATGGCATGGCGCCACATTCTGTGACCCACCTGCATGAGCGAAACATCGAAGAAACAAAGACTTTGCGCTTTCCAATCCTACACGCTCAGAGCTCTATTTACAATTGAAGCAGCGGAAACAAACGCATTTATATTGCTACCGCAGAAATAGGCAAATAATCCGAGCTTAGAATACTCCAGTATAAAAAGAAATTTTAAAACGACCAACAACCACCTTGGCACGTTGACACAAGGCCAATGGCCGTGCCTGGACAGTGAGAACTTTAACACAGTCTGGGAAAGCAATGATGATACATGCCATCTGCATAGTACTCGGAAGCCTGAAACAAGATGACCACAACACTGCCGGTTAAATAGAAGCAATGAAATTGAACACGTCGCACACCTAAACATTTTCAAACCAGACGCTGCTTGATGAGTGAGTTGGCCATTTCATTAGGCAAAGATCCAAAGTATAAAGCGCTTTTCACTGTCCTAAGTAAGCCTATATATATATATTCGTGGAAATTTCTTGCTTCTGTACAAAAAAACCACTCTATACATGTAAGATGAGACAGGAGCGACCAGCCGCAGAAGTTTTTTTTTTAGAAGAAAAAACACCAGACAAGGCCTGCTCTTTTGAAGAGTTTAAAGGGGCTGGGGGGGGGGGGGGGGGGGCAGGCTTAGTTATGACAGGATGAAGTGCAAAAAACCGCGCAATGCTCTTACAGTGGCGCAACCAACATGTGTTAAAAAATCCATTCAGACAGTCGCAACAGCCTTGGTGCGGTGCTGCAAAAAACAATCTGGCACTGTCCAAGATGCAACGCAAACGGCAGGCCCGACCAGGACAGCGCACCACTAATCTCCCCAACAATACGCATCGCTGCCCGCTAGCCGACAACCAGACGGCGTTTCGCTCGCCACGAAACCAGTAAAAATCACTACGCGCCCATGCCACCCATCGCATTTGGCAACTGCTGGTTTAAAAAACCGCGATACACGCTTGCCACTTAAGCCTACAACTTGCGCTAACCCTAAATCGCGGCAGAGAACAGAAATTGCACCTAAGTGCACTGGTTTCTGCACACTGCTGCTGCTTGGACAACGATATGTTCCAAGCCTCTGCAGAACGATAAACACAGATGCAGCAGCAACTGCCAACCTTAGCCCTAAAGTGCCACGAGCGGGCGTTGAAAACACGCAGTTGCGTTCCTTGTCAGCTGTTGCCAAGCTGTCGTCTGCAGGAAGCACTGCCCACCGGATGAAAGAATCGGCAATAAATGGTTCCGACCAATCAAAGCAGTCAAGGCGACAGTGCCAATTCATTAAGCACACCAACCTGCATAGGCTGCAGTGCCTAGCGGAAGAGGTTTTTCTGAAAATGTGGCAGGCCTTCTATTTAAAACGAGACTATGGAAACTGCAGACAAGACTATCGTGAAAAAATAACCTTGAGATGTGATCAGCCAAAGGCAAAACTGACTCCTGGCCAAAACGAATGCACATGTCACGAAAACGAAGGAATATCCTGATCATAATGACACCAGCAGAGAACTCCTGCAATTAGTTAACAGCTAAGGTACAAGAAATAAATCTGAGATGGCAAATCGAGCTACTGGGAGCCCCTGTCATCTGCAAATGGCCTAAATCGGGCAAAAGGTCGCCTATGTTACAAGAGGCTTGCTCCAAGCACAGGTTGGCAACCTGATGAGAAGCAGGCACTTCAGCTTGCAAGGAGAAATCAATTGAGTCTATGCTTTGATATGCTGGGAAGCTCCGAAATGACAACAGTTCTCGGACGACGCTGGGCGTCGACACGATGACCATCTTAACCCGTAAATATGATGAAAGTCACTTGCGCACAAAAGTAACATGTTTAGAACCTGCCTGATGGCTGGAAAGAAAATTTATGCCCAACAAGAAAGGAATGACAGTTGAGATAATGAGACAGTGCTGCTTGCGGACAGTGCCCACTGTTAGCACTGGAGGAAACAACCAACTCGAGCCGTCCTGACCACAGCTAGGCAGCAGATAAGCCAGCGGTGACTGCCAGTAACGTGCTGGCCACAAGGGAAGCAGGCTCCAGACAACAAATGCCAACATGACGATCTCCAGCACCAAATTCTGCCTCTGCAGCAACTCTGAAGAGCCGACCTTTCCAAGCCCGAGAAGAAGAGAGCGACACTGCCTGCAGACGACAGAGGGGCACCAGGCGCCAGGTTTGAGTGAAGAACTCTCGCCAATCAATTAGTCTGCACCAGTGGGGGAGGGGAAGAGACAGAAAAGGGGGCGAAAACATAGAGAAAGGGCACTCAAAGCAGGGAGCAGGGGCGCCGCTTCTTGGGCTTGGGCTGCGGGCAGAGCACGGCCCGGATGGCCTCGTCGAAGACATTCTTGAGCCCCTTCTGGGTGAGGGCCGAGCACTCCAGGTACTTGACCGCGCCAATCTCCTTGGCCATGGCCAGCCCCTGCGGGTAGGTGATGGGCGCCAGCTTGCGGTCGCGCAGCTTCTCCACTGTGTCCTTGTCCTCACGCAAGTCCAGCTTTGTGCCCACCAGGATGATGGGCGTGTTGGGGCAGTGGTGGCTCACCTCCGGGTACCACTGCAGCAGAGGCACCACAGTTCACCACCCATGTCAACACTTCTCTTCCTGCCTTCTACTGATCTAGATAACATTAGGAAGCACCTGTTGCATACTGTAGTAACCACTGTCAACATTAAAAAGGGCCATGTGTTCATCAGCAATACGTTTTTCTTTTTCGTAAAACTGCAAGTAGACATGCAGTTGAGCATCATCAATACCAGTTCACAGATTACCATAAAAACTGGAATATAGGCCGAACTTTTTTTCAGAAAACCATGGCGAAAAGTCGACCCCCTCCCCCCTCCCCCGTCTTATTTACCGGTCATTGGCGGAAAAACTACGGAAGTCTTGCGACAATGGGCGGCTGAAGTCAACAGCCTCCATCACCATCGCCTTCAGCAGCAGTGCGGCGTGGTGACGTTGTCGCACCGCCATTTTGCATTTCCGCTGTTTGGTTAAAGGCTGCTTTTTCACATTTTATTTCAAAATGAGCGGAAGCCGGCGGAAATTCACTGTCGCCTTCCAGAAAAACGGTATTGAGTACGCAGAAGTTCACGGCAACCTGGCGGCACAGCATGAATTTGGAGTATCCGATAAGAGCATTTAGTACCGGCGGAGGCAGAAGCTGCGTATTACTACTTGCAGCAACCAGAAGAAAACATCTTTTCGTGGGCAGACCGCAGCGTATCCAGAATTGGAAGGAAAGGTTGCGCTGCGTGCAAGATTGCTCCCTGTGACTACTGAATGCATCCGCGTGAAAGCGGTAGAGATCGCGCGTGCCTCTAGACTCACGAGAGCGCAATTCAAGGGCTCGCAATCCTGGGTGCGGTGATTGATGAAGAGGAAGGGCTTTGCTCTACGGCGCCGGACTTCTGTGTGCCAGAAACAAACACATGGGTCGATGGGCACGCGATGCTGTTAAAAAATTGGCTGGGTGTACATATGAGCAGCACATAAATGAAAATAAATACTGTCACCATTGTGCAACCTGTCGAGTCGCATTTGTTTCAAGGTAAGGGTGTCTTTCGGTGCTTTTTCCATTGAAAAAGATTTTTTTTTTCATTTTTAGAATTGGTTAATTGGGGGTTAATTAACCTATATTCCGGTCCGACCTATTGTCCGGTTTTTACGGCATCACTTTTCACCTTCCGTGAGCATGCACACAAACGGAGAGAAAACATGCTCCGCCAGATCTGCTGCCGCTTTGTACTTCAAATTTAACCTTAAATAGCCCAGCCGAAACAACATTTATCGCACCATGCTCACATGAAGTGAATTAAAGATTGAGGGCATGAAACCAACTGGTGCGATCACACTTGTAAATGACATTAGTCCACCTTTTTTTTCTCTTTTTCTCCCCGACCGCTATTAGTGTATTAGTGTCGTTCTTGTGTTTTTGCTCTTCCCCTAGCTCACCAGTGCTCTGCAGATGGCCATACAGCCGGCTAGCCTTGCAGTACAAACTGCAGTAGACCACACGACTGCCTCAATGGTCTCATCTCACTCCTTCCGCAGTGTGGCAGTTACCAAATTGACAAGCTGGCACACCATGCGTCTTTCCGTTTCCCAAAGGCAGTGCGCATGCCGATACAATACCTGCTCATGTCAGATCTCTGCGGTGTGAATATGCAAGTTGCGACACTGCATCAGTTGAAAGGGTTGCCTCTCATTTAAACGAAAACGCGGCTTTCTACAAAAAATCTATTATCCCTTGATATATTTAGATGAAAATTGTTTAGCACATTAAACAAATTTATGCCTACTAACACAAAATTTCACTGTTATATTACCAGAAAATTGCTTTCCGACACGTTTTTTCTCTGAATCTTGTGAAAAGGGTGCAGAGTTACGAAAATGCATCAAAAGGCTGATTAAACATACATTGTGTTCCTAAAGGGGTGCTACAGATCAAGGCATTATATTTTTTTTTGTCCCAAACTAATTTTGCTTCTGAATTTTTGCGATGCAGCTCCTGCCGACATATCTGGAGTGAGAAAATTTCACAAGAAATTTAAAATTCACAAATTTTAAAAACAGAGGATGCCTTGGCCTGCACCATGCCCCTAGGGGAGCAACAAAACAAACGGAGATCGAAATAGATAAAAAAGCCATGAAGAAATCTGCTCCATAGGGTATCAAGGCAGAAAACCGTAATGGAAAACGCACATTGTTCAAGCATTTCCCCACAATGCACAGCCACCGCGGTTCACGAAACAAATTTTTAGAGCTCTTCATGGCTGATTTCAGCAATGAAACTTTGGGACAGCATAAAACGAGGCATACCACCAGATACAACAATGATGAAATTATTTAGTCAATTTTTAGGCTTTTTTTTTGGAGGGGGGGGGGGAGGGGGGGGGATTTGAAAGCCGGATTCCTCTAAGAGTTTAAGCACAAATGCACTACGCATCTATACGCCGTTTAGCCTGCTCGAGGCAACACACAGCACATCACAGACGTGCGACACTGAGATCTGGCACGTCACATCTCTGCCAGGAGGCACAAAGATGCTGCGATTTGCTCACACGGGGAAAAAAGTGTTTCACATTTTTTTTCTTCCTTGCGCGGCTCCAAGAAGCTTGGGCACTTTCCGAGTACCATTCCACAGATTTGCCACAGTCCGCTGTAACTGAGAAATATTCAATTTAACTGAAGGACACTCAGAAAAGTTGGTCCTGGATAAATATTTTCTACACCAAGCCTTTGGTAAACCGACCAAGTGTTCCAACATTGTTCACCACATCCAGCAATTCACCTTGCATAGTTCGTCTCAACAGGAGTCTACTGTAGTTGGTAGATTTGTCTTAGGTAAAGCAGTGACACTAAGCAAAGATATTAAAGGGACAGTCTACTTTCGAAAAAGACTAAAAATGCTGGCATATCCTGGCAGACCTCAGCATATGGTGGCAATAATGAGGGCAGAAATTGCAGTTTATCCGTGCATTTATATTTTAAATAGGGGTGTGCGAATATTAAAATATTCGAATACGAATATGAAAAAAAAAAATGGCTTCGAATATCTGGTCGCACAAAAAATAGTCAGAAAAGATAAAAGAAGCAAACATTGTTGCTCATAATTTTTTCAAAATAGCGTATGGTCTTTGCAACTGAAATAAACAAAACTAGACTGCCTGAGCACCGTATAAAAAAACATGAACATGATGTGCACACAAATCTATACTACTTAATTGAACAGCATAACACTATCTAACCTGTAATGTGGTCATGCAAAATGAAATCCATAACATGAAAAGACTGGAAACAAAAATAACATGATGGCTAGTAAAACCTCAATAATTTGGAGTTCAAGGGACGGGAAGAAATACCCGGGTTATTCGAAGATCGATTTAGAAAATGCCCCGCGGCCACCCCCCACCCAAAAGAAAAAAAACTGCCGAAAACGCGGTAGTCTTATGAGGAGGCTATCGTGCAAACACCTGTAATAAGCCCATGACGAGCATATAGTTTCGGCGCACTGGATGACATCGCGAACGTAAGCGAGATGGGAATGCACATTGACGTCGGAATGGCGAGACTGCTTCTAAAAAGGAAATACAAAAATGACCAGAGACGCGTCAGTCAGTATGTGAGAGCGGCACGGAGCTGAGATTGGACTACTGGCAAATGCACGGGCCGACAGTTGCCACTGCCACTGGCGAAGCTCAGAAATCAGAACTACGCGGACAGGTTATTTTTTCGACCTAGTGACAAGGGCTCTCCGAACGTTGTCATGCCTGCCGTTGCGCCCACTTAAGAGGTGCATGGGTTCCAGTGCACCATGCAATATGCGGGATTTTTTCAGGATCGCTTCTCCTGTTGTGTTGAGACACCTAGACTCAACCCTTCGGGAGCGTCTTGCGAAATTCCACACGTAGGCTTTCTTGCATAGTGTGGTTGACCAAAACAAGATGGTGGTGGTCATGCCCAGAGAAGGTTTAAGGTGACAGAACGAATGCCATGGGTGTGGGCATTAATTATATAACGTATTACGGAAGGATAAAAAAGTAAACGCACTTTCGCGTTGCAATTGTTAGAAGCGGGTCGCCCACCATCTCGTTCGCAGCACGTGTGGTATGCGGGAAAGCCCACTTGCGGAATTGCGCACGAGGTCAAGTCTAGCGGCATCGGAATGTGATCGGTCCACGCGATGAATGATGGAAAAGAAAGAGAACAGGGCCTTTGTATTGTTTTCATGAAACTTTAAACTACGTATTCAGATAATTTGCCCAGATGTTGCGGTTTTGCCACAATCAAATTTATGGAAGTCGGCGCGGTATACGATCACTGCCGAGTATTCGGGAATTTTTGAATATTTGGAAATTCTTGAATATCAATTTCTCGAATAGGAATATGAACCGAATATGAAACATATTCGATTCGTATTCGAAATTTTGAATCTTTGCACACCCCTAATTTTAAACTGACAAAGAAAGTCAGGCCTGAGAGAATGGTAGCACCACCCTGTGTTTTCCCACTGCAGCTAACAAGGCAGATAGATGCCTGGAGTGAACATACTGCATTTCATGACTATGCCCCAGAGTCATACAGACAGTTATTTTTGTTCACATCAATTCGAAGGAGCCTACTTGCAGCTCTTTCAATGAATTACAGCTGCTTTTAGTGTTTGACCTTGACTGACCTTTTAAAATGCTCTAGAATATAGAAATTGCACAACTGA
>JARKHS020032586.1:0-25501 GCA_030143305.2 Amblyomma americanum | reverse complement strand
CGCTCGAGCCCCACTCCGGAGCCACTCCATCGCCCCCATGAAGTCGTCGGCACGTAAGCTCGGACGCCCCAGCCTCTGATGTATAATCTTAATCATGTGTAATTATTGAATATACCTGTTTGTTTAAACTGGGCCATACGGTGTCTCTTTGCCTCTCCGTCCCGTGTGGACCTGCGCATTATGGGGGTCATCACACAGCCAGGATCTGTACCCACTTCCCGAAAAATGGCACAAAACAACTGACCATCCAATGGCCACCTACTACCTTTGACCGTAAAGTTTCGAGACTGATTATTTTCTTCTCTAGAAATGATTTCCCAAAAGAAATGTTGGTGCGTATGTGCAGAGCCATCTTTTCTGGCTAGCCTCAGCTTTTCATGTTAATTTCTTTGGCAGCCGCTTGATGGCACTACATGTAGCAAAATACGTTGTCACTAGTCGTCTGCTCATTCTACTGTGAGTGAGTGTGAAGAGATGTACGTCCACCTCTAACAGCGTGTAAACACAAAATTCTGTGTAAAGCTTGGCAAGGCAGCCACACAGACATATGAGGTCCTTCGTGATGCTTACGGCAACGAGACATTATTGCGGGCGCGAATTTTCGACTGGCACAAGTGGACGACGACAAGAGGCAGGGGTGCCCTTCCACCCCACGGAATGAAAACAACGTGGCTCGGATCAGGGAAATCGTACAGCAAGCCCGCACCATTGCAGTCCGCATGCTATCAGATGCTCTCCACATTAGTAAGACAACATGCCACCAAATTTTGCGTGAGAACTTGGGGAAACGAAAGCTGAATGCCAGACTTGTGCCACACTCCCTCGATCAGGACCAGAAGGACACCCGGACATCAGTGAGCGCTGATTTGCTCTTCGAGGCAGAGAAGAATGCTGCATTCGTCGACACCATCATTGCTGAAGACGAAACATGGTGTTTTAAATAAGATCCTCAAAGCGGCAGAGCGTCGAATGGTGGTCCACAGGCTCTCCGACGTCGAGAAAGGTGCGGTCACAAAAGACCAAAACAAAGACGATGCTGATAGTTTTTTTCGATGGCAGAGGTGTCATACACCAAGAGTTCGTCCCATAAGCGCACACGGTGAATCAGGAGTTTTATATCCACGTGCTTCAACGCATGCGTGATGCACTCCGATGCCGTCGCCCTGACTTATAGGCATCTGGACAATGGAGCCTTCTCCACGATATCGCAAGGCCGCACACTTCTCTCAGCGTGACAAAATTTCTTTCTAGGCACAGCATTACTGTATTTCTCTTTCCACCATACTCGCCTGACCTCTCTCCATGCGATTTTTTTCTGTTTCCTTGTGTGAAGAGAGCCCTAAATGTCGCTGGATGGGGAGCGTGGAGGCCATTCAAGATGCCAGGACAAAGGAGCTGACAGCCCTGCCAAAAGAAGCGTTTTCCAACTCTTTCCACGACCTAAAAAAGCGTTGGAAGCTGTGTATAGACTGCAAGGGAGACTGTTTCGAAGGGGTGCTGCACAAATGATTTCAATAATAAACGCATTTTTTAAAGGACTCAATCTCGGAACTTTACGGACAAAAGTTGTACAACGTGCTTGTCAGTTCTTGGTGTAAAATGACCCAGGTTAACAAATCCTTCAATCAGTTCACCGGATGTAACTGCAAGGTTTTCTGAAAGTTTCTCTCATCAACAAGCAATCCGCCATGCCTTTTACAGGATCCATCGTGCTTGTTTTTTCATTGAGTATTCTGAAACGTTTGGTATTAAAACCAAATCTGGTCCTATAAGATTTTAGGTAATTGAACAATGTTGCTTTGTTGCGAAAGCAACAATACTTTGCTTGCGCTTGTGCTCATAAAGTGTGGATCCTTTCCTTTTCATTAATATGCATTCTAGGATCCAGCTCTCTGTATAGTTCATTCCCTCCATGTCTTTACATTTACCTGCTGGAAATATATGAATAGCAGCCTCTTTTTGTTTTGATGACAGTGTCTGAAGTTTGTCCTCGAGAGCTTGTTCACCAATTTTATTTTTTTATTTTTTATTCATCAGGTACTGCCGGCCTCAGTGGGAAGCCTTGGGTAGGAGTGGGCTTTATATGATAGTTACAACAGGTAACAATTCATTGTTGAATGCAAAAAAAACAACAAAAAGTATAAAACTACAAATTATGCATGAGCAAAATATTTTTCAAATTTCACTTTTTATCGTGTAAACCATCTGTTGAACGGTGCTCACATGTGAGACCAGACGCTTGCTTTGCGTTTTGCCGGGCAAGCATCAAGTGTTTTGAAACATTCCTCTTCAGAGGTTTTCTTGCCTTGAGCCGGCACTTCCTTGGCTGCAGGCTTTTCCTTAGACAGCGGCATGGCACACAGGTGGTACCTACCTAAAACACAAATAAAAATGAGAAGGGACTAGTCATCCTCTGCTTAATAACATTTATACACCATCTGTTAATATACTCAAAAATAAAATGACACAGCAGACGAGGCCACAACCCAAGTTTTTATATTTCCTCTTGGCATTCGAACGTCGTTTTTACAATCCAAACATATATTTCACTTACAACATTTAATAATGAAATTCACATGCATCATAACTGAATTCGAATGGGCTGTTAGTTCCCTGTGGGTGCCGTAAACAACTTGTGTAAACAATATTCCTAGTTTGTACTTGGATAGGCAGGATGGCTTTATGATGTGGTATTCATGGGAATTGCTTGTGCAAATGAGCTTTAAAGGTGGCTGAAGTTTGGAGCTACATATCAATGGCAAGCTGCCCTACAAGCAAGTTGAGACTAGCTTTTATTTTAATGTTTGAAAGCACGATTTATTCCACAAGGAAAGAAAGGTCAGTTGCACACTGTCGCAGTGCTAATTGAGTTCTTACTACTGAACGAGGACTTACCTCCTTTGCTTACTACTCCCGAGCAAGATCGGCTGAAAACAGTGCCTTGTGCAATGTCAACAGATTGCTTGAGGTGTCATGTGATCTTATTGTCGTAGTTCTCAAACACTTCTCGGTCCATTGCACCTTTGCAGGGAATAGCAGTATCATTGCAATTAGGGATTTGTAGCCAGCTGTTAGTTATAACCATATCAGTTATTTTTCGAATTTCAAAAACGCGACTAGCCTCGCTGCTGTGACTCGACAAAATTCTAGCACTCTATTAAAATTCTGCCGCAGATTAACTGCACAGATTATTCTAATTACTGATCGAACTGATAGGGACACACGTCCGCACGTGAGGCAATGCGTGGCTGGGCAACTGCTTATGGCATCCTTTTGCGAGTTCACTTTGTTGCAGAACCAGTCATTCATGCCGTAGCCAGCTTCACCTATGTTGCATTGGACAACGGCTTATCTTCTGCGGTCGTATACCAGCGGTAATTCAGTAATAATATTAATAATTGGTTTTTTGGGGAAAGGAAATGGCGCAGTACCTGTCTCATATATCGTTGGACACCTGAACCGCGCCGTAAGGGAAGGGATAAAGGAGGGAGTGAAAGAAGAAAGGAAGAGATAGGCGCCGTAGTGGAGGGCTCCGGAATAATTTCGACCACCTGGGGATCTTTAACGTGCACTGAAATCGCACAGCACACGGGCGCCTTAGCGTTTTTCCTCCATAAAAACGCAGCCGGCGCGGTCGGGTTCGAACCCGGGAACTCCGGATCAGTAGTCGAGCGCCCTAACCACTGAGCCACCGCGGCGGGTATTCGTGAAAAACTGCAAATGGGTTTTTGCTCACGCTTGTCGTGGCAAAGAGAAGTCCATCGAAGTCCGCTGCGTCAAGACTTGCCCACTTATTTGGGACGCTCACACTGTTTGCCATCGTTTGGAGATCAGCATGCTCGGGCACTGTCACGTCCAGGCTGTCGTTGCCAACTGAACTCACACCTGCCGGCGACGACTCGCCTTCTTTGTGCGTGCAGCTGGGCACACAGCAACGCGTCTTCTCTCCGGTCTTTGCTAACGCCTTTCCTTTGAGAAATTCTTGTTTTGAGAGATTCTTGCCACACATTACAGCTTTTCTTCGCGCCATCGAGAAAAATCTACTCCTTAGATAGCAATAAAGAACGTATGCTCACGTATTTAATTTCTAGCTTTTTTATCAGTCTTGCCTCCTGATCTCTCTTGTTGCTTCCTGCTTCTTTTAATGACTTGACATCCACTAAAGTGTGGAGTACACACACCTGGCTCGCACTCTACACAATTTTAAGCCAAATTACACTTGTGTAGGTTTCTGTTGTGCTCAAGCAGCCTGTCATTTGGGCATCCTCCGGTCTGACCTACTTAAACTTTACCACAGGACAGTGGCAGGGAGTAAAAAAACCCTTTTGTGCAACCAACGCATTCTTCCTGTGCTCCAGATTTGGTTTCTTACAGGGAAAAGATTTGTCATCTTACATAGCTTGCAAGCATATTAGGGGCTGAAAACACATGAACACCTGCCTGATTGCCTATTTTCTAAAGATTATGATATCCTGTGCATATGCGGAATTACTGCTGCTTTATTAGATTTTTCTGGCTCGCCTTCACGCTTGTTGCAAATCATTCCTTCGGCTACCGATACCAAGATATCTTGGGGATAACCTGCTTCTTGTAGCCGTTTTTCTTGCTTCTAGAAACTAGCTTCAGTCAGGTGCACACATTAATTTTCCAGTGCCTTTTTAAAAAACACGCGGTGAAAGGCCTCTCCTTATCGACTTCAAGTGTGCCGAATGATATAAAAGCGTGGATTTGTTAGTACGAAGCGCATAGCTCCAGCACGTGTGGTCTTGTTCACGCACTAACTTGAGATCAAGAAAACGCAGCTTTTTTTGTTTTCTGGAAATTTACAGGTCATCTGAAGTGGCTGCAGGACGTCCTTAAACACCGCTATAACATTCGGGTATATGTTTTCCAGGTGTTCCGGGGTACAATCAAGAGCTACAAGAAAGCCGCCAACATATATAAACACTCTTTGCACACTGGAACTAACCACACTGGAATATGGTGTCCTTCGTGTTGTCCGTGTTCCCAGGCGCTGCAGTCCTCATAATGAACAACCAACTTGCCCAATCAGCAACCCTCGGGCATGTCCTCGGGAAGAGCATGCCAGCGCCTCTAGCGGCAGTCTGCGCTCACGGCTTCACGCGGCCAGTGCGCCCACGCCTCCTCTATTTTCACTACCCAATACTTCTAGATCACTGGAGCTAAGTGAGAACCTTAGTGGGGTTTTATTTGGGGAGGATAAATACGTTATCCCCTGTTTAATTGGGGCTGACACAGTTCAAAATCGCCCGGATACCATCCCGTGACCGTGTACGCTACGAGCGCACGCCGACCACGACGGGCCTTGCTCTGACCAAAACAAAGGAACAACACTCTGGCTGACACATACAAGGAATTCATTGCTACAGCAAGAATAGCGCCAGCTAGCAACAAAATACGTTAAGGAATCGAGGTCGTCCGACTCACCAGCAAGGCTCCCAGTGAATGTTCGCCCAGACTACGGCAAGGGGAAACTCCGAAGGCGGACCGGACGAGATGTGGGAGAACGTTCTCGCCGCAACTTCCTTGCCCCGCTGGCGAAGACCGGAGCGCGCGTCGAAATCCAAAGCCGGCGAGAGTGGTCTCGCCCGCGCGAGCGCACAACAATCACGCCGTCCGTGGCGCTCGTGCAGCGGCGACGCCGGCGCCCTCCCTTCTTAGTTATAGTAACTAGGGACGCCCTGCCTGGAAGCAAACCACAGCGCATTGCTAGGAAAGTCCTCATGCCTTGCAATTGCTACAGACTCTTCGGTTACTGTAAAAGGAGCGTCGGTGCCGTGAAGCAGTCGTCTTAAGGGGTATTCACACGGGCGATGTTATCCCTCCCTAAGTGACGGCGGCTGCGTACACGTCACGCCTTCAAGAGTGCTCGCGGCGACGCAGCTTCCGGTTTTGCTCCGGCGGCCGCTGCCGAACGAGGAAGGGACCATTCGTTCGGCCTGTACGTTGTTGTGCTCGCGCTTCCTTCATGCTGTAGAGTTCGGCGAAGTTGGGCATGGGGAGGATTCCCCGAGGACCACTGCGAGGGTGGGTGAGCCCTCTGGGGGAGACGTGGCTGCAGGAATGCCGGAAGCAGCGACGACAATAGCGTCCCCACGTGTTCGAACAGGAATGCCAGAAGCAGCGACGACCATAAGCGTATTCGTTCCGGTCCTCAGACGACGAAGTGCGGTATCGGTGTGGTCCCCTTCGGTCACGCTGGGGTTGAACAATTACCCGAGTGCCGCACCTTCGACAGAGGTTCCGCGTTCCGGTCACCAGTACAAGATCTTTCAACCCCTGCTAGGAGACAGCCTGCATTCCTATGTCCTGCAGGCGCCTTCCGGGTCAACGTGGGCGCGGTCCGGACTCACGTGCGCGCCCACCTGGAGGCCGCGTGGACGACAACGTGACCGGGTCCTGTTCCCTTCCCTCGACCGAGCTGCGAGGAAACAT
This sequence comes from Amblyomma americanum, assembly GCA_030143305.2. NCBI lineage: Eukaryota > Metazoa > Arthropoda > Arachnida > Ixodida > Ixodidae > Amblyomma > Amblyomma americanum. The sequence continues at coordinate 19,045 of JARKHS020032586.1, read as the reverse complement.
CAGGACCGCCCTGCCGTGGGTGGTACCATCAGTGCCATCGTGTGATTGGACATCATTCTTCGAACTGTGGTGGTGGTGGTAGTGGTTTTATTAAAAATAATAGTAAAAAGGAAGGAAAAGATTTTTGCTAGCCCCGGCATCTGCCACGATACTGAAGCACCTGAGCTGGGGCAGCGGAAATAAAGGACAGCAGGCAGAATGGAGAAATGAAATGAAAGAGGTGAGGGGACAGGAATAGAGGACACGAACTGTATTCCCCAGCTAGGGATCTGGGGAATACGAAGAGTATCTAAGGAGCTGCTGATTTGGTACCAGAGGTATATACTTGGTCCGGACCCCGTAGAATATCTGATACGGGTCCCAATTGGACTTATTTTTGGAAATGTGGCGGAGACTTTCAAGGTTGCTTCACTTCCGCTACCGGTTGGTCCGGTATTGCACTGCCTCCGGGATCGGCCTTGGTCTTTATACCGTGCGTCTTTACTATCCTGTCTTTCTATCCCATCTTTCAACTCTCCTACTATCTGCACGTGGTAGCGATTGTGGCTCAGCTTAAGCCAGTGGGCAAGCCTGCGCACTTTCCTTTTCTTTCTTCCTGGCAACAACAGACAGACATGGTACCAGAGGAGAGCCCCCTTCTTGAGAGATACCAGAGACTCCCGACTGCTAAGAAGCTCTCTTGTATAAAGTTTTCCAAGTTTTCTTCCTCCAATCATCCTCGTCTGTTCCCCGGCCCTAGTCACGCTACCTTAATACCAACAACTGGTGGCAGTGGTGGGTTGCTGCTACCTGAATTCCAACAACTGGTGGCAGCGGTCGGATGCTGCTACCTGAATTCCAACAACGTTCAGTCCCTGCCTCCCCGGGAGGTGTGGCCTTCTTTCGCACGTAGGGTGCAGCCCCCTCCCGCCTTTCTTTTTTTGGGTGTTCCCCCTGGGGTTTCTTTTCGATTATCTCCCCTTGTATCGCGCACCTATTCTGTGGCCCCCTTCGTTTTTTTTCGCCACAACCCCGCAAGGGGGAATTGTGATGGCCCCTGCCCCTCTGCCTTCTCAGCCGGGACGCTTCGCTCGTCCCTCTCGGCGTCTCCCTGCTGCCCGTGTGAATCGTGAATCCAAGAGCAGGGGCGGACTTCGGCTGCCGCCGCCACAGTGATGGCAGATGCCGGGGTTAGCAAAAATCTCTTAACGTCCTTTTTATTATTTTATTGCGAAAGCAATAATGCTCGAGGTTTCCGCTCTTGGCCGTCGTCCCGGAGAATCCACCATTGACCTTTAGTGTGACCTATGTGTGACGTCATACCAGCTGTGGAAAAGCGGGGCCCCAACTCGGCTCGTCGCGATCGTCCCAGCGAATCCTCCACGCGCCGCTGCCGTGGGGGAGGCGCTCGCTCTACCTGACGTCATGCCAACTGTGGAAAAGCGGCTCCCCAACTATGCTACCAGGAAGTCATTCAAGTAAGACCGTGCTTATCCAAGTATAACTAAGCATAACTTTAGGCTTTCGCTTTGTTTACTTCAGTTTGGCCGGGTTAAACCTTTTCTTTTTCCTGTGGTGCTTGATTTATTTAACTAACTGCCGGGTAGAGATATTCGCACAGAGAGAAATGGTTAGCGCACCTTTCCTTTCTCTGTAATCTCCTACTCCCAACCATCCTTCCTTTCCTTTACGAGGTCCACCATGCTTCATAATCTAGAATGCTTAATGAAGGGTTCTAGTTTCCGATATTCTGTTGCTTTCCAAGCGCATGATATTCAGGATAAGAGCGTTGTGCACTCTCAGAAGCGACATGCGAAGGTGTTACGACCTCCAATCGGACATAAACAAACTACGCTGCAGTAAGTCGAGCATTATTCAGTTGATGTTTGCGGAATCACTGTAGTGACATTTAACAAGTGAAGTAGGCGTCAGTGGCAGTTTGTGACCTCTCGAGTAGTGTATTGAGGGATGAGACTTCCCACCTTGTTATGGTTTTAATATTTTGATGTCACATAGGATACCCAGGTCACTAAGGCCCATGTGTTCTGTGCTTGTGCATATTAGCATATTTAGTTTTACAGTGAAAGTTGTTTTCCTCTCATGCTGGGCCGGAGCCCTCCATTACGGCACCTCTTTCTACCTTTCTTCTTTCACTCCCTCCTTTACCCCTTCCCTTGCGACGCTGTTCGGGTGTCCAACGATATATGAGACAGATACTGCGCCATTTCCTTTCCCCAAAAAACCAATTATTATCTCTTCCGCAGTTGAAGAGTCACTCCCGGTCATGGCACGACTTCTAGCCGCACCTTCCTTACGACGCTTTCCGAGTATATATATATATATATATATATATATATATATATATATATATATATATATATATATATATATATATATATATATATATATATATATATATATATATATATATATATATATATATATATATATATATACGATGAAAAACTTCCTCGACTGCTGGTATCATAAGCAAGGAGTTGAAGTACACTTGAAGAAAATTTTTGTTCACCAACGGTTTCGAACGGTGGACTGCTCTTCATCAGGGTAAGATAATTGTCTTACCCAGTTTCAAGTGTACTTGAACTCTTTCTTATATATATATATTGGACAGCCGTCGCCGTAGCTCAGTTGGTAAGAGCACCGGACGCGATATTCGGGGGTCGCGGGTTCGGATCCCACCAGCGGCATGGATGTTTTTTTTGCTGCTTTATAAGTAATTTCCTTTAAACGATAGATTAATTTAAGTATTACTAACCCTGTGATTAGCACTACACATTAAAAAAAATAATCATGCCCCTATGCGCCTTGGTTTCGGTGACTGTTGGCTCCCTTCATAAGCTTGTCAAAAACGAGTCCCTCATCTCCTTTACCTTGTCTGCTAATTGCTTAACGAGGGTCTCGGTTCTGGCAGTCTTGATGCCATAGGTAGCATAAGAGGGCTTTCGCACAGTTCCCGCCCTCGTCATTAGATGATGTTCCACGTCACACTCGTGGTAACATAGGACGTGCTACGTCCGCCGCTATGGACGAGGGTGGCGCTGGTGAACACTCTCAAGGTTCGCTCACACCCATTAAACATAAATACCCACGAGAGCAGCAGATTGGACAGCCGTCGCCGTAGCTCAGTTGGTAAGAGCACCGGACGCGATATTCGGGGGTCGTGGGTTCGGATCCCACCGGCGGCATGGTTGTTTTTTCTGCTGCTTTATATGTAATTTTCTTTAAACGATAGATTAATTAAAGTATTATTAATCCTGTGAATAGCACTACACATTAAAAAAAATTAAACATTCCCCTATGCACCTTGGTTTCGGTGACTGTTGGCTCCCTTCATAAGTTTGTCAAAAACGAGTCCCTCATCTCCTTTACATTGACTGCTAATTGCTTAACGAGGGTCTTGGTTCTGGCAGTCTTGATGGCATAGGTAGCATAAGAGGGCTTTCGCACAGTTCCCGCCCTCGTCGTTAGATGACGTTCCAAGTCACACTCGCGGTAACATAGGAGAACTACGTCCGCCGCTATGGACGAGGGTGGCGCTGGTGAACACTCTCAAGGTTCGCTTACACCCATTAAACATAAATACCCACGATAGCAGCAGATTGGACAGCCGCCGCCGTAGCTCAGTTGGTAAGAGCACCGGACGCGATATTCGGGTGACGTGGGTTCGGATCCCACCGGCGGCATGGTTGTTTTTTTCTGCTGCTTTATAAGTAATTTTCTTTAAACGGTAGATTAATTTAAGTATTATTAGCCCCATGATTAACACTACACATTAAAAAAAATTAAACATTCCCGTATGTACCTTGGTTTCGGTGACTGTTGGCTGCCTTCATAAGTTTGTCAAAATGAGTCCCTCATCTCCTTTACCTTGTCTGCAATATATATATATATATATATATATATATATATATATATATATATATATATATATATATATATATATATATATATATATATATATATATATATATATATATATATATATATATCTGCCCCAGGGGAGGGGAGCAGAGGTTGAGCGATCGGCGACGGTAGCGTCGTCGACGGCGGCGCCTCCTGTTAGAGCGCGGCTCGGCGTTGCTAGGACGCAGCGGCTGAAGGTCGTTCGTCGGCCACGGCATACTGCATACGGCTGAAGTGCGCGACGAGCCGAAATGGCTCACTGGCTGGCGTAGTAAAGCTTTAGCTTTAAAAAATTGGCCGTGGTTTAGCTCTGGTTAAACATAATCGTGTAGCAATAGCTACAGACCACCGGCTCCGCTTAGGCTTCGCACTTCATTTCTACGGGGATCCCTGGCCTCCTTCAGGCTGGCCGACTTCTCACCATCCATAATGCGGCCTCAACTACGGCTGCGGCGACGCGAGCTCTCCCCTTCTATTCTCCCTGTTACCACAGCTGCGGAGCGCGTGGTATGACGTCATGCAGAGGGAGCAGCGATCGCCCAACAGCAGGAGCGGTGGCCGGCGCGGTGTGTTTCCGTTTGCTGGCCGCGTGGTGACCGCGACGAGGCGAGTTGCTGGAGAATCGAGGCCCGTGGTGTGACGTCACACAGAGGGCACGGCCAGCGCGCCAGCTGTGACCTTTGCCAGGCAACGGCAGACGCGCGCGTAGAAGCAGTGGCCGCGCGGCGACCGCGACGAGTCGAGTTGCTGGAGAATCGAGAGCCGTGGTGTGACGTCACACAGAGGGCGCGGCGAGCACCCAATTACAGGCGCGGTTGCCGCGCGGCGACCGCGGCGAGCCGAGTTGCTGGAGCACTTCTCTCCGAGCTACTGTCGTGTTCGGGCGGAATTTTTGGAAGACGTACCACGTGCAATTGCGTTTGCTGTTTTCCCTAGTTTTCAGCCCCACGATGGGGCTCTTAGCATCCCCTAGTCCCCATAGAGGATGAACCGTCTTGATGAGACGATGGAGGGATTGTCCTCGAACCTCCGGTCACGGGCGACCGGGAAGCACCGCCGTGTGGGCAGTGTTGACTGCACCCGCTCGCTGCACCAACTCTACGCGGATGCGAACCGGATTTTGGAGCTGCAATCTCAGGCGCAAGGCTTCGTCACCGCCGTACAACGCCCTGATGCTGCCCAGAGCTCCTCTGGGGCCTCTCCGCCAGCTGCGAACGCCAGCCCCCAGGTAGCGGCTCCTGGAATGGTTGTGACCATCCCAGTGGACGCAGGGGAGAAGAGCTCCATACTCTTCTTGGACACAACTGCTGAAGCCAGTTCGCCGGGCGCGGTGGGAGCACGCTCGGATTCCCTGCTGTACAAGAATCTGGACAGCTCTTTTCGGTACCCTGCAATATGCGTACCGAGCCCGCGTTTTGAGAGCTGTTTTCATTGACCTCGGCCGCCGGGAAGACGCTCGAGGCTTTCGCGCTGCTCCGCCTCGACTGGATCGCCACAGCGTGCAGGGCTCTGGCGCCCGAACAAAGCGGATTCCGGAGAGGCCGCTGCACGGCGGACTGCATCTCCCAGGTGGTCTCGGCGCTCGAGGATGCCAGGGGACGAAGAGAGGTGTCATACCTCATCTTGTTGGACGTACGCAGCGCGTTCGATCTGCTGCCGCACGCCGTCGTCCTCGCTGCCGTGCGCTCACTGGGCGTTAGCGGCAAGCTGCTGGCATATGTGCAGGCCTTCCTTAGCGGCAGAACTTTCCGGGTGCGGGTGGGCAACTCCATCAGCTCGCCCCGCTCCATCCATTCCGGCGTCCCGCAGGGAAGCGTGCTGAGCCCGTTCCTGTTTAACCTGGCGCTTGCACGGCTGCCCCACTGTCTCCCCGCTTCCCGGCACCACGTCCAAATGGCGGTCTACGCGGACGATGTGGCGATCCTTGCCTCCGGTCCAACCTACGAAGGCCCAGCTGTCCGCGCGGCACTACAGAATGCCCTGGATGCGGTCGTCAACCACCTGGGCAACATCGGCCTAAACATCTCGCCAGAGAAAACTCTGGCAATGATGGTGCACCCCCGGCCGAGCTACCGCAAGAACACACCACAGCTCCACCTCTTCGGAAGCCCACTCCCTTGGCAGACCAGCGTCAAGTACCTGGGGGTGACCATTGACCACGCGCTGCGGTGGAAAACGGCGGTGCAAGGACTCCGAGCTGGGAATCTCCGCATCACTGGGTATGTTGCCCGCCTCCTCGCAGGCGGCGAGGGAATCTCAATACCACTCGCGAGGCAACTGTACGAAGGTATAGCCGTGGCGCGATCTCTCTATGCGCTCCCGCTGGTTGGTGTCCGCGCCTGGCAGTGGGAACAGCTGGATGCCGACCACAGAAAGGCCCTGCGTCGCTTTGTGGGACTCCCCAACACCTCGCAGGTGGGCCCCACCTACGCCGAGCTCGGGGCCTGGCCGGTTTCACTACGGGCAGAGCGAGCGGCTCTCAATCACATCGAGCGAATTCACCGTGCGCAGGGCACAGCAGAACTCATAGCCAGGCTTCGCAATTCGCCGCACTCGCGCATGGGGCACGTGGCGCGCCTCTTTGACGAGTGGACGCCGCTAATCCGCTCCATCGCTCCACCTGCCCTGCCGCCGCCACATCGAAATCGGCCCCTGAGCATACAGACGGAACTACCGCGAGTGCGATCCAAGCGCGACACCCCCCGCTGTGCCATCCTTCAGGAGGCGGCCGAGCGTCTATATGGCGACTATGCAGACCGAGTGGTCCTCTACACAGACGGCTCTGTGATGGATAATGGAGAGTCCGCCACAGCGTCCTGCGCCGTCCCGGCTCTTGGAATCGAGCGACAGTGTAGAGTGCCGCACTGCCCTTCTTCGACTGTGGCCGAGCTGGCTGGGCTCCACCTCGCCGCGGACATCATCGCCGGACAGTCTCGGATGACAGCTGTGGTGATAGCGAGTGACTCACGTGCCGCCCTGCTGCAACTACGTCATCCTGACCGCGGCACCCCCTGTGTGGCGAATCTGTCTGCCAAACTGTGTGCAGTGCGCGATCGCGGTTGTGACATCGTGCTGCAATGGGTTCCTTCGCACATTGGCCTGCCCGGTAACGAGGCAGCCGATCGGCTAGCGAAGAACGCGCATGGGGACAGTGCGATTCCCGAGAGCGACGCCGTGACGCCCTTTGACGTGGCCCGCAACACCATCCACCGTAGGCTGATGGCACGACACCCGGATCCCCGTGTTGCATCCGGGAACCCTCCGCGCCTTATAAGCTTCGTGGACTTCGGCACCAGGGCTAGACGTCTCCTGCTGCGTATCAGAGTTGGCTGTGTGTGGACTGCCGAACGCCGCCAGCGCATCGGAGGCGTCGGGGACGGACTCTGTGCTGACTGCGGCGCGCTGGAAACAGTGGACCACCTACTATGTGAGTGCCCCGCTTTCTCGGGACCGCGAACCGCACTGCGCATAGAATATGGGGAGTTGGGGCTTCCCTCTGCTACCTCGGGCGAACTATTGTTCCCGGCCGCATCTGCCTGGGGAACGCGCAGGGCTTTACGCCACCTGATCCACTTTATTGATAGGGCGGCCATTACCGGCCGCTTTTAAACTGACCCCGAGGCCGCGCGCATTCCTCTGTGTAGTGTGAGCGCGCCGCCAACATCTCTTCGGGCGCCCCGACGAGCTCCCGCATCGCAGGGACAGGTCGGTATGCGCCGACTGCCCTCTCCCTTCCCTCCTCTCTTCCTGCCCTTTCCAACCAGACCCGCTTCCCTCTCTGCTCTCTCTTTTCTCCCCCTCCCCGCGCAGCCCAGTTGCGGTGTTCCCCTGCATAAGGAGGCAGTTACCGGGCTGCGCCTCCCCCCTTCTCCCCCTCCCCCCCGTATGAGAGTTCCCAATAACCACTTTAGTTGATGGAGAATCGAGGGCCGCGGTGTGATGTCACAGTGCGGCCACGGCTCAAAGTGCGTCGACGGCGAAGAGGCGAAATCCTGACGTAATGTAGCTCTCGCTACAAAGTGACATTTTCTACACGTGACGCCACCCTGCCAGTCTAGCTTTACTTATGACTTTAAAGTGTCCCTCGAACAAGTCTTCGCTGTATTTTGATGCTCAACATTACTGACACTGTCATACTGCGGAAAATGCTCTTCGAAGTGAGAGAGCCTACTTGTAAAAATTAATGACAGCGTTAGACAAAACATCCTGTATATCCTAAAGTACGATTGTCATTGTTGATGAGTTATCTAATATACAGGGTTCATGTTAAATTGTTCGACACATGAACACCCAAACATTTCGAGCAGAATACTCTAACAGTGATTCACTCAGATAGTGAAAAAGGGCGGTACCATTTACCAGATTTATTGACATCACTCTACATTTAGCGACGTTTAGTTCCATTAAAGAGTACCCATACCAGTTATAAATTCTATTTATGTCTAGCTGAAGAGTTTAACTTCGTGGGAATAGTGGCCGCAACGCCCCAAATAGTCAAGGACTTCCATAAAAAACTGGTGGTGGCTCTTGCAGGCAATTTAGAAACGCTGACTGTCACACGGTCTGCAGACATGAGATAGTATTCTCGGGTATCGTCGCTTCCACACTACATTCGTGCGGCGTGTAAACCAAAAATTGCTCGTGGCATAGCTATGGTTAACCCAGTTCGAAACCCAAAAGATGCATCTCCCTGGCTACGTTTGTGGTCGAGCGACTGACTTTCCATAGATAGCCATACTGACATGCACACAGTAGTAGGCATTTTTTTTATTTGTTAAACATCTTGCTTTCTTCGAAACGCTAAGAGATAGGAGGGCGCAACCAACTTTAATGACCGCAGTCTTGGATTCGAGAAACCGAACCTCTTCCGCCATTTCGTCTCCTGACGTCATACTCACATAGTTCCACCTTTATCCACCCTATATTACCGTGATGTCATCATTAGCACGCGGCAGGTGGTTGTTCCTACAATGCCATTTTAGATGGCGCTACAAGTCTCAATGCTGTTTTCAAATTGCTGCCACAGATAGCGCTGTGATCTCAGGCTTATAGCAGATACCATGAAATCTCAAAACGTGATGAGTAAGAACTAACACTGTTAAATTCACGTTCATGGCTCTGGCAGGTGGTCGTCAGAGAACAACCTTAGGAGGCAGATGGGCCACCTAAGTCACTTGACCTTGCGGCGTCAACACAACCTGCCCACCGTGGCAGATGGCTATTAAATTACTGATTGGTAGCTCGGGAAGAACAACGTGGGCCGCACAAGGCCCACCGCTGGCAGCACCTGCCATCGCAGGGCAGTGGCGCTCGCTTAAACGCTGCACCACTGTGCCAGGAGCGGTATGAGGACTCGCTACGGATCTACGAATGTAAAGTAGAGAATAACCTCCTGCATATATGGGAATTAGCCCGTTACACTATCGCAACATACCTTTAAGGCGGTGCTTATGTCCCCCTTCCCCTCAATTTTTTCGCAGACGTCTTTACTTAATAAAACGGAATGTCTTGTACAATTGAGTACATCATTTCCACCGCTGCAGTGGTTTTTGGTGCTACCAGCTACATTCTGTCGCGCGTTGCGGTTCTTGTTCTCAGACGAAGACTACTCTTTCGTCATACCACTGAGCATATCGACGCCCCTGCTGTTCACCGTCGAAAAGAAGTCGGCTCTGGCCGACACAACCGCGGTGGTACAGACCGCAGGCTTCCGCACGGCAGCCGAGAATTTGTACAAGACGATGTACTGCCGTGGCTTCGGGCTCATCGAGACGCTGGCGAATTGGTGGAACTCGTTGGCTTTGTACACTGCCTTCTTCCAGGTGCGTTTATGTGTACCGGCTGTGATAGTTGCCGCCAAAACTCCAGCAATGTGTACTCGGTGTAGGTAAGCACTAATGCACAATAATGGAGAATGCTTTCCTGTTTCGACTCCTACCTAGACATCTTATTCATGCTTTTCGGTTAAAGACGTGTAGGCAGTTAATTTTGGTTACTTTTTTATTGATTGCAATGATGCGTAGGATACTACATTGCCACGCTATATAATTTATGACTGAATTTCTTTTTTCATGCTGTTTAGGCTTCAGCTTGAACAGTCGAGCGATGGCTGTGACGTCACGGCTCACGTGAGGTCACGTGAGGCTTGAAAACCCCGCGATATAATCGCAGTTTCTGTACTGGTTTTCATTCTGGCTCTTGAGGTGGCTGTCTTCAGCGCTGTAGTGGATTAAAACGAAGAACCAGCGATTCCACTGCGGCTGTTTTAGTTTTTTATTTCATTCCTCTCACGACCTATACTGAACTTTCCCGTCAGATTCATCATTCGCCTGTTTTAAGCGGAACCGCACACCATGAGGGAATGCATTCAACTGTAAATTATTTAGGCGTTGTACGCGAATAGCTCGGGACAATCTATGTATACTAATGCCTAACGCATCATTAAAAGGAAGAAAGTGCGACTGAATTTTTGATATCTGCTTCTTGCCGATCTTTACCTCCAATTTTTCAGAGTTTTTGTCATGTTTAGCACACTCATAATCCCCTGTGGAGGATGATCTCGACGAAGGCTTCACGCGGTCACGGCCACAAGCCTCTTAAAAAATGAAAATTCATTTTTCAGCAAAGCAAGTGACGCAGTAACTGTCTCACTTGTCATGGCGGACAACTGAACCACGCTGTAAGGGAAGGGATAAAGGAGGAACTAAGAGAAGAAAGGAAGAAAGAGGTGCTGTAGTGGGGGGCTCTGGAATAATTTCGACCACCTGGGGATTCTTAACGTGCACCGACATCGAACAGCACACGGGCGCCTTAGCGTTTCGCCTCCATCGAAACGCGGCCGCCGCGGTCTGGTTCGAACCTGAGTACTCCGGATCAGTAGCCGAGAGCCCTAACCACTGAGCCACCGCGGCCTCTTATATATGACAAACCTGTGATACCCCAACACACTCCGCGAAAGAACACGCAAGAAGCGCATCCTAGGTGTCACTAACAAAGCAGCTCAGTATGCCTCCCAGCTTTCTCACGCCAACTGGATAGATCGCTGCAACGCGGCTGCCAGGCAGATGTCCGGGGAAACACTTGGAGGCTTTTCCGCAGCCTTATAGACCCCGCGCAGACCGGGGTGAAACACAACGCCACTTACAACGAGCACCCCATAATTTCAAGGGCAGCACAACAGAACTCGCAGAGACACTCAAGGACAAATATATCTGCTGCAAACAGGACCCTAGCGGTCAGGAGTATCTTTACGCAGGCAAAGATAATCTTGAGTTGGACCAACCGTTCCAACTCTTTGATCTCAAGACAGCCCTAGGTAAAATGAGGAGAGGCACTGCGCCTGGTCGGGACAAGGTCACACTTAAGCTGCTGACCAGTCTCTCTGACCAGGCGTATGACGCCCTTCATAAATGCATCAACTCTATATGGAAGGGCGAGAACCCGCTCCCCTTTGATTGGAAACGAGCTCTGGTAACCTTCATCCCTAAGGCAGGAAAGGAAATCAGCACAGACAACTTGAGGCCTATCTTGCTCACCTCGTGTGTGTACAAGCTGATGGAGACCATGATGCGGTATAGGCTCTCCAAATACTGGGAACAACGAAACACATTTTCAGACACTATGTTCGGCTCTCGCCTACATAAGTCGGCACAAGACATACTCCTCCAACTCAACAGAGACATAATACAACCAGTCGAACACCCACGTAATGACAAGGTCGTCCTGACCTTGGACTTGAAAGGAGCCTTCGACAACATCAAACACAGCGTCATACTGACACACCTCAATGAGACTAACTGTGGCCGCAACAATTTAACTATATCAAAGACGATCTGACCGATCGAGCCGCACTTATCAGAATCCAAGAGGCAGAATTTGGTCCATATCAAATGGGTACGCGGGGGACACCACAAGGCGCGGTGCTATCCCCCTACTCTTTAATTTGGCGATGCTCCATCTCCCGGACCAGTTGAAGGGTATCGAAGGCATACGGCATGCGCTGTATGTAGATGATATCACGATCTGGGCCACAGACGGAAACTTAAGGCGCATGGAGGAATGCCTACGAACAGCCGCTCACGTAGTGGATCGCTACGCAGGGCACTGTGGCTCCATTGCGCACCGAACAAGTCTGAATTTGTGCACCTTAGTGCATTCCCTAAGCACACTACCCCAATACATCTCTCCTTAACAAGTGGCCCCATACATGAGGTAAAAGAAATTCGAATTCTCGTACTCTTCATCCATAATCATAGAGCAGACACAGCATTGCGCAAACTCCGCAAAGTTGGAGACCGCAGCGTCTCGAATAAGAGAGCGGGTTTGCGAAGCAGGGATGCCGTGCGGCTGGCCCGTGCTTTTGTAATCAGCCGAATTATCTATTCGGTTCCTTAACTACACTTGCGGAAGCACGAAGAAGACAAAGTACAGGTAATACTCCACAAAATGATGAAGAGGGCACTTGACCTTCCTTTCTCCACCTCCAATAAGAGAATTCTTGCATTGGGAGTGGTGAGCACTTTTCAGGAGCTCAAGGAAACCTATCTCACAAATCAATACACCACGCCAGCCCAAACGAGGTCGGGTCGGCACATGCTAGCCCGGCTTCACATTCAACACGTTTTTCACACTCAGGAGCGGATCCGAGTGCCCGAAATCTGAAGGCGCGTCGTCAGTGTTCGACCCCTCCCCACAAAGTAGGATAAGGAAGATCAGAGTGGTCGTCGTCAGGCTAGGGCGGAAGCCTTGGCGCACCAATATGCCAACAAACATGCTGTGTAATGCGTTGATGTAGCCGGGCCCAACCACGAGGGGTGGTACACGGCCGCGGCGGTCATACATCAAGAAATACAGGTGGATGGGCTCTCCTCTCGGGCCCCAGGCACAACACAAGCTGAAGAAGTTGCCATCGTCGTAGCTACTTCCGATTCAAAATCCAAACACATCATACAGACTCGCGTTTGGCGTGTTGCAATTATGAGGCTGGTTGGATAACTCCACTAGCTGAACGAATACTAAGGAACTGCAGCCTTGGTACCGATCCTACTCCCCGCTGCATAATTTGGACTCCGGGCCGTCAGGGCCCAGCAGGAAACGAAGCTGCAGACGCGGCGGCCCGAGCACTCATTTGCCGGGCGTTCCCATTGGCTCCTGAGCACCTGCAACCTGAAGGGAGCTGCTTACTCTCCTTCAAAGATATCACATCCTATTATAAGGACAGGCATCGCCTGTACCCAGCCGCTGCAAAGGGATCGGGGAAAACAAATGAGCGCGTTCTACTCCGATTATTCACGAATACAATGCTGTGCCCGTCAGTACTAAAACACTTCGATCCCACGTTCACTGGCGGGTGCAAACACTGTGGGGAGGTGACTGACACCTGCCACATGGTTTTGAATTGCCAGCGCCACTCAGCTCTCTCCCACCACCCCTACCTTACCAGTGAGGAATGGGAGGCGGCCCTGCTTGTCTGCTCGGACCTTCAGGCCCAAGGTTAAGCTGGCGGCTTCGACCAAAAGGGGTCCCGGAATAAGGACTCCACCCATTGTTGTGCTCTTTAAAGAGCCTCACCTCTTTTTTCAATAAAGGCTTTCCACCGCCACCACCGCGAAAGAATGGGGTCGACTTCGCAAGCTGACTGGCCGCGAACTGTCGTACGTCGGGCACCATACCACTGCGACGCAAAGTTCATGCCTCCCAAGACTCTCTTTGTTTGAGGGTCATCAGAGAAGCGTGCCAAACCACCACTGATTAAAATTTGAGTCGCTCGTTTGAAACCCCAGCTGTACGTCAGCTGACCGCTAAGAAGGAGCTCACGTATCGTCTTTTCACTGACTCATTCTCATACATTCAATTCATTTAGAACACTCACGAAACTGACAGCAGAATATCAGACAAAGCTGGGCAGGTGCTATAGGGCGCGGAGGGCAGCGCCTTCTGCCTACTGCTCTTGCAGGACTACTCAACGATATTTCCCAACACCGTGTAATGACGGGCGTTCCAGAATTATAAAAGCCAACGCTAAAGGGAGTGACTACTACAACTGGTGTCACTTGCCTATATAGCCCTGTAATAAGATCACAACTTGAAATAAAAAAACGCCCCAAAATGAAACATGAGACAGCGCAGCGAGCGGTTAAAAGATGAATAACAAGTGTAACATTGAGGGAACAAGACTGCAGAGTGCACAGGAAAAAGAAATCAGAGCAGATGGCGTCCTAGCTAGCTGAAATTAGGAGACGGACGCCGTTTCACGCTAGGACTTGTAACGCGCCGTGCAGGTAACAATCCTCATCAGCCAAGCTACACTGCAGGACAAAGGTCGCTACCACTGACCTCCAATTATCTTTTTTCCACAGCTAGCTATAGTGTACGCAATCCATTTTCAAGCATTTTTAATCCGATAGCATTAGAGCTGTACCAAAACCCCACCGATGTCCGCCTTTACAAAATTCGCTGAGAGGTAACGTGACCATGTGACATTTTCACAACCTGCCCTGATGGGCCGCAGTGATTGGTCGAGAGAGGTCACGTCACCTTAAGTAATCCACCCACATGCCCACCATGGCAGGTCTAAGCCTGGCCACCGGATTGTGAACAAACCTTCCCCCTGAAGCAGGTGCCAATTAAATCCATTATTGGTAGAGTGAGGCCACGTGACCTTGTGAGGTCATTGTGAGGTCATCAAACCATGTTCACCGGATTGTGAGCGTCCTAGTTCTAGACAGCAGCCTCGACAAAAATCGAAATGAAAGATCACAAAAAATGTGATTACGCAAACGTCGGCACTATCGCAGCATAGCAGATACCTGCTACTGGAGCTGGCATTCTTAAAACGACGGTTGATGGACCGGCAGTTGGAAAGAAACTGAAGCAAACATACCAAAAGTTGCAAAAGAAGCTTCGAAAATTTTGATATCTGAATCTACCGCACACCATTCTTAGGGCGACTGAAGTGTCCCCATAATTTTTGTTCTTTACAGTTTACAGACGTCTGTGGCGTGCAGGCAGGTTCTGCCATGGTACAACTATTATGTGGTTTTGTCTTGAGTGATATTTGTAGGCAGCTATTTACGACCTCAGAACGCTTGCCAAATTCATCCCACCTCGTTCGAATTCTCCTGGCTGTTTCACTCTCGTGGTCTGGATCTGCAGACCCTTCTTCCCTTGACAGATGTAGCCACCACCAATGCCTCGCTGCCTATCGTAGACTGCTGTTTCCTTCCACAGTATTGAAATTGTTTTCCTTCGCGCATACTTTTAGTCCTAACGTCCTGCTTTCAGTTCTACAGTTTACTTGAAGCTATTTCACTGAAATCTCCTGCGCGTCCTCTTCTTCACTCAGAACAACTGACCATAGATGCTGGTTTCAAGATGGTGAGCAAGTTCTCGATAGGTCACTCATGTAGGCCTCTACCGTTATGCTTTAAAAGACCGAATGACATCCCGTCAAACCAAGGGCTATGATCGGCGTCTGTGAAACAACGCTGTTTCCATCAGATTGAAGCGTAAACTTTAAGCCCGCTTCTTTTTGCTCTACAGGCGCTCAAGGTGTCCCTCACAGCGGCCCACTATCCGGAGAACGAGATGCGTTTGTTTTTCGTATTTGACGTCGGCCCTCTTCCCGGCAATGTCGACTCAATCAAGGACGCCCTCACAGAACTTGACAAGTAAGCATGTTGTTCGACTGCTTCTTTCTTACCAGTCAGATCCTTACGTCCGTATTCGGTGCATACAGTGATCTCAGGCAGTTTGGCATACATCCATAAACATCTATAAACTAAAAGACTGCCAGTGACTGACAGGTTCCAGGAAGCTAGGCATTCATCGCTCCCACAAAACAGCATGCCAAGCACTGTACTCGTAGCTGTGCTCTTACGGAAGACATGTTCTGCGAGTAATGCAGGCTTTGCTACGCGATGCATGTGGAGCAAAAGCATCGGAGGAATGTTTCATGCGTCCAGCGTGGGTTTTCTCCTCCCGAGTGCCCTGATTCATCTCGCGCACCTTCACATTGTTAGCAACGCGTATCCTCAATGACGATCTGGAAGCTTTCTGTTAAACACACCGTCGCTGTTACTATCTGAAAGACACAGATGACAAAGGCATGGGATAGAGAAAAGGCGCCCTGTTATCAGCTTAGTGTGGTTTCGGCCTTGGGAACTCGGACGCTGAGGAAAGGAGAGCGTTAAGCAATGCGCAGTCGTCCTTCGCCCTATCTGTCGTTTCACCCTTCACACTTCATATACAACTGACGCCACATATGTACATCAGGAGCCACACCAATTTAGCCGGTGAAATTTTCAAGCAAGCTACAGCTGAGCATCTCATCATTAGCATCGTTTTAGCACTAAATAGTAACTAAAACTAATACGGCCCCTTTGTTTTTAAGACTAAAGACTGGTTCCTTGGTTTATGGGGTAACGTAAGTGACTCAGGCTATAGATAGACGCCGTAGCCGACGGCTCCGGATAATTTCGATCACCTGGGGCTCGTTAACATGCGCTGTCATCGCACAGTACACGGGTTTTTAGTATATCGCCTCCGTCGAAATGCGACCGCCGTGGCCGGAATCGAACCCACCTCTTTAATTAAAGCTAAGGTCTGTACTGCAGCAAAAAAAAATATCAGTAGCGTGTGCTGCGTTCCTTCCTTCGAGATAGCTTTTCGAGCAGAATATGTCTTGTAGGCTGTAGCAGATGGTGGCAATGGTAAACACTTTTGTTGACAAATAGGAATTTGGGGCACGCAGGCCCCTGGGCCCCCTAACGGCCCCCTAACGGCCCCACTACACTCAAACGTTCATGTCACTACTGTCCATGACGCCAGCAGCCCGGTCCGTAGCGGTCTTCTGCCGGACCTGGTCCTCAGAGCGTAGCAGGGTCTCCCACTGTCCATCCAGCTGGTGAGGTGCTCCAGGCCCCGCGAGAGGGGATCCGCCGGGCAATGGAAGAGAATGTGGGCGAGGGTGGCGATGGGGCGGTTGCACAGGGTGCAAGAGGCTCGATGAGGGTTTGATGCTAGCGGCTCCTATTATGAGGGGATGAAAGGATTCGCGTCTGGATGCGGCGCCATAGGGTGGGATAGAGGGTAGAGCTGCCTCTCGACTCGGTAGGCCCGAGTCAGCTAACTTAACCTGTGTATACGCTCCCGGGAGAACTATAACACGGAGAACTCCCTCTCCCCTCTTCGCCTTCTTCTTATCTCTGATTGTCTGCGGCGCTCCTTCTCTTCCCCTCTTTCCTCTCCAGGCAGCTGTGCTTCACGGCTCAACGCCTTACCCTCTCCCTTTCCGCTGCGCTCACACCTACATTCCACAGAGGCTTCCGCAGCACGACGGCACTTTTTCAGGGGTAGTGTGCTTCTTATAGCTAACGCGATAATAGACGCTCATCGCGTTCATGCTCACGAGGCCAATACATCGCCGCCGAGAGAGATGCCGATCGGCGGCCAAACCGAGAAACTGCGAGGGACAAAGACCTCGCAGCAACGGCAGCAGCGCCGGCGACAAACAGTAGAGGGCGAACCTTCAACTTCCGGAACTGCCATCTCGGACGAGGTTCACGCCCGCTCCCCCCCCCCCCCCATCCCCTCTCCCCATCCCCGCTCCAAGCTGTGCCCCCGCGATATGGGTGGCAGAAGACGAGCAAATTCTCCCCACGTAGCCACAAGAAGTCAGAAGAGCCGCGCTGTAGCGAGAGCGTAGGAAGGGCCAGCGCAAAGCAGCCGCTGATTCACGCCGATTGTTTAACTGACCCGTTGCTTAGTTTAGCCATTTTCCTTAGAATCGTCAACACCCTGGCCGTTTCTGAAGCGCTCAGCATATCTGATCACTGTGCTGGCCTCGAGCAATCGTGCCTAAACTGCCTTACACTGGAACCGAATGCGCTATGCTACTCCCTTCCTTTTTTTTCATGCTGCTCGTGGCAGGAGCCGCAAGTATCGTTTGCATGTCGTCAAGCACTCAACCCTCGACTCGAGACAAAAACAGCTTCGCAGCAATAGCGCAATAGTGTTCCGAAGTATGAACCAAAAAGCCCGAATTTCAACGTTGCTTAAAAACAGCTTCTCGTAGATCACGGTTACTGTTATCATGTGATGTTATGCGCACATCGTATAAACAAAATTATAGCTCTGAGCTCACCTCTGCTTGAGACCGAATGTATAAAAATGTATCGGTATACTTCACATAACGTGTGTTTTATTGGGAATCCTCTTTTTTGTTTGTGTGCTCAAGGGAACCGCGCTTTTGTAAAACTATTGCGCCTCGCTTCCAATATAGTTCGCCTGCCCCGACAGAAAAGACTTTTTGGATGCTTCTCGGACATTTCTATGCGGACTCATCGCGCTCGTCCTCCCACAAGTCTAAAAAAAGCGACCACACATGACAGCAGTTTTCACACGAATGTGATTAACTTGCGAGCGCGTGAGGAGAGCACTTGCGGAAGCCGTCATCTCGCGTTCATAAACTGTACTCAAGTGGTAGCAGCGTGTGATATGGAGTACAGCCAATTAATACGCCGCAGGTTCGTGAATGTGATTGGTTTGCTGACGCCCTATGTGCCACGTGTTCCGACTTTAGTGGAGTGCGTGTTCTCGTGGAACGCCAGCTGCTACATCGATGACAAGCTCCAGCCGACCATGGTAAGCGCGCTTGTGTTTGACAGCGTCCCAGTGCGATAGTTGGGCTCAGCCGCTAGCCAGCGCCTCAAAAAAAGAGGACAGGTGAAGGCTCTGGCGCTTTTACGGCAATACGCACACCCCGTCAAACGTATACGGCCCAAGGGGTTTGCTTGTAAGGCCTGCTGTATGCCTCGTTATTCAACCTCATCTACCGCAATTTCTCGAGAGCGGAATAACTTCGCGTCCTCAAACCAAGGTTTAGACTGCTTGACGTGCTAGGAAACCCCGCTAAACAGCTTAGAAGCAAACACGTTGGGCTGTATTCTTTTTGACGGGGGCTGTACCTAGTGAACTTTCTCTAGCCTAACCGGCACCGTCTTCATCCTGTGGTGCTAAATGAGCGCGGCGAAAGGTGCGGCCACATGTCCTAGGGAGTGGCTACACTTAATAGGGTGCAGAAAGTGGTTGTAAAATGCGTCAGTTATGCAGAGTAAATGCCACTGTGTGTGCATGCCACGTA
>JARKHS020032585.1:0-61637 GCA_030143305.2 Amblyomma americanum | reverse complement strand
CTCCCTGTTGGGGAAACGCCGTGTTGGAGAATCTTCGTGTTGGAGAAAATCCGTGTTGGAGAATCTCCTTGTTGGAGAAACTCCTTGTTGGAGAAACTCCTTGTTGGAGAAACTCCGTTTTGGAGAAACTCCGTGTTGGAGAAACTCCATGTTGGAGAAAATCATTGTTGGAGAAACTCCTCGTTGGAGAAACTCCGTGTTGGAGAAACTTCTTGTTGGAGAAACTCCTTGGAGAAAATCCTTGTTAGAGAAACTCCATGTTGTAGAAACTCCGTGTTGGAGAAACTCCGTGTTTCGGAAACTCCGTGTTGGGGAAACGCCGTGATGGAGAAACTCCATGTTGTAGAAACTATGTGTTGAAGAAACTCCGTGTTGGAGAAACTCCGTGTTGGAGAAACTCCGATTTGGAGAAACTCCGTGTTGGAGAAATTTTGTTTTTGGTGAAAAGCCGTGTTGGAGAAACTTCGTGTTGGAGAAACTCCGTGTTAGAGAAACTCTGTGTAGGAGAAACTTATTGTTAAAAAACTTGTTGGAGAAATTCCGTGTTGGAGAAACTCCGTGTTGGAGAAACTCCTTGTTGGAGCAAATCCGTGTTGGAGAAACTCCGTGTTGGAGAAACTCCGTGTTGGAGAAATTCCGTGTTGGGGAAACGCCGTGTTGGAGAAACTCCGTGTTGGAGAAACTCCGTGTTGGTGAAACTCCATGTTGGAGAAAATCATTGTTGGAGAAACTCCGTGTTGGAGAAACTCCGTGTTGGAGAAACTCTGTCGGAGAAACTACGTGTCGGAGAAACTCCGTGTCGGAGAAACTCCGTGTTGGAGAAACTTTATGTGTTAGAAACTCCGTGTTGGAGAAACTCCGTGTTGTGGAAACTCCATGTTGGGGAAAATCCGTATTGGAGAAACTCCGTGTTGGAGAAACTCCGTGTTGGGGAAACTCCGTGTTGGAGAAACGCAGTGTTGGAGAAAATTCGTGCAAGAGAAATTCCGTGTTGGAGAAATTTCGTGTTGGAGAAACTCCGTGTTGAAGAAACTGCTTTTTGGAGAAACTCCTTGTTGGAGCAAATCCGTGTTGGAGAAACTCCGTGTTGGAGAAACTCCGTGTTGGAGAAATTCCGTGTTGTAGAAACGCCGTGTTGGAGAAACTCCGTGTTGGAGAAACTCCGTGTTGGAGAAACTCCGTGTTGGAGAAACTCCATGTTGGAGAAAATCATTGTTGGAGAAACTCCGTGTTGGAGAAACTCCGTGTTGGAGAAACTCTGTCGGAGAAACTACGTGTCGGAGAAACTCCGTGTCGGAGAAACTCCGTGTTGGAGAAACTTTATGTGTTAGATACTCCGTGTTGGAGAAACTCCATGTTGTAGAAACTCCGTGTAGGAGAAACTCCGTGTTTTAGAAACTCCGTGTTGGAGAAACTCCGTGTTGTAGAAACTCTGTGTTCGAGAAACTCCGTGTCGGAGAAACTCCGTGTTGGAGAAACTCCGTGTTGGAGAAACTCCGTGTTGGAGAAATTTCGTGTTAGAGAAACTCCATGTTGGAGAACCTTCTTGTTGGAGAAACTCCTTGTTGGAGAAAATCCTTGTTGGAGAAACTCCAAGTTGGAGAAAATCATTGTTGGAGAAACTCCGTGTTGGAGAAACTCCGTGTTGGAGAAACTGTCGGAGGAACTACGTGTCGGAGAAACTCCGTGTCGGAGAAACTCCGTGTTGGAGAAACTTTATGTGTTAGAAACTCCGTGGTGGAGAAACTCCATGTTGTAGAAACTCCGTGTAGGAGAAACTCCGTGTTTTAGAAACTCCGTGTTGGAGAAACTCCGTGTTGTAGAAACTCTGTGTCCGAGAAACTCCGTGTCGGAGAAACTCCGTTTTGGAGAAACTCCGTGTTGGAGAAACTCCGTGTTTTAGAAACTCCGTGTTGGAGAAACTCCGTGTTGGAGAAACTCCGTGTTGGAGAAACTCCGTGTTGGAGAAACTCCGTGTTGGAGAAACTCCGTGTTGGAGAAACTTCTTGTTGGAGAAACTCCGTGTTGGAGAAACTCCATGTTGGAGAAACTCCGTGTAGGAGAAACTCCGTGTTGGAGAAACTCCGTGTTGGAGAAACTCCGTGTTGGAGAAACTCCGTGTTGGAGAAACTCCGTGTTGGAGAAACTCCGTGTTGGAGAAACTCCGTGTTGGAGAAACTCCGTGTTGGAGAAATCTTCGTGTTAGAGAAACTCCATGTTGGAGAACCTCCTTGTTGGAGAAACTCCTTGTTGGAGAAAATCCGTGTTGGAGAAACTCCATGTTGGAGAAAATCATTGTTGGAGAAACTCCGTGTTGGAGAAACTCCGTGTTGGAGAAACTGTGGAGGAACTACGTGTCGGAGAAACTCCGTGTCGGAGAAACTCCGTGTTGGAGAAACTTTATGTGTTAGAAACTCCGTGGTGGAGAAACTCCATGTTGTAGAAACTCCGTGTTGGAGAAACTCCGTGTTTGAGAAACTCCGTGTTGGAGAAACTCCGTGTTGGAGAAACTCTGTGTTGGAGAAACTCCGTGTTGGAGAAACTCCGTGTTGGAGAAACTCCGTGTTGGAGAAACTCCGTGTTGGAGAAACTCCGTGTTGGAGAAACTCCGTGTTGGAGAAACTCTGTGTTGGAGAAACTCCGTGTTGGAGAAACTCCGTGTTGGAGAAACTCCGTGTTGGAAAAACTCCGTGTTGGAGAAACTCCGTGTTGGAGAAACTCCGTGTTGGAGAAACTTCTTGTTGGAGAAACTCCTTGTTGGAGAAAATTCTTGTTGGAGAAACTCCATGTTGGAGAAACTCCGTGTTGGAGAAACTCCGTGTTGGAGAAACTCCGTGTTGGAGAAAGTCCGTGTTGGAGAAACTCCGTGTTGTAGAAACTCCGTGTTGGAGAAACTCCGTGTTGGAGAAACTCCATGTTGGAGAAACTTCTTGTTGGAGAAACTCCGTGTGGAGAAAATCCTTGTTAGAGAAACTCCATGTTGTAGAAACTCCGTGTTGGAGAAACTCCGTGTTGTGGAAACTCCGTGTTGGGGAAACAGCCGTGATTGGAGAAACTCCGTGTTGGAGAAACTCCGTGTTGGAGAAACTCCGTGTTGGAGAAATCCGTGTTGGAGAAACTCCGTGTTGGAGAAACTCCGTGTTGGAGAAATTCCGTGTTGGTGAAACGCCGTGTTGGAGAAACTTCGTGTTGGAGAAACTCCGTGTTGGAGAAACTCCATGTTGGAGAAACTCCATGTTGGAGAAACTCCGTGTTGGAGAAACTCCGTGTTGGAGAAACTTTACTGTTGGAGAAACTCCGTGTTGGAGAAACTCCGTGTTGGAGAAACTCCGTGTTGGAGAAAATCATTGTTGGAGAAACTCTGTGTTGGAGAAACTCCGTGTTGGAGAAACTCTGTCGGAGAAACTACGTGTCGGAGAAACTCCGTGTCGGAGAAACTCCGTGTTTGAGAAACTTTGTGTTAGATACTCCGTGTTGGAGAAACTCCATGTTGTAGAAACTCCGTGTAGGAGAAACTCCGTGTTTTAGAAACTCCGTGTTGGAGAAACTCCGTGTTGTAGAAACTCTGTGTTCGAGAAACTCCGTGTCGGAGAAACTCCGTGTTGGAGAAACTCCGTGTTGGAGAAACTCCGTGTTGGAGAAATTTCGTGTTAGAGAAACTCCATGTTGGAGAACCTTCTTGTTGGAGAAACTCCTTGTTGGAGAAAATCCTTGTTGGAGAAACTCCAAGTTGGAGAAAATCATTGTTGGAGAAACTCCGTGTTGGAGAAACTCCGTGTTGGAGAAACTGTCGGAGGAACTACGTGTCGGAGAAACTCCGTGTCGGAGAAACTCCGTGTTGGAGAAACTTTATGTGTTAGAAACTCCGTGGTGGAGAAACTCCATGTTGTAGAAACTCCGTGTAGGAGAAACTCCGTGTTTTAGAAATTCCGTGTTGGAGAAACTCCGTGTTGTAGAAACTCTGTGTCCGAGAAACTCCGTGTCGGAGAAACTCCGTTTTGGAGAAACTCCGTGTTGGAGAAACTCCGTGTTTTAGAAACTCCGTGTTGGAGAAACTCCGTTTTGGAGAAACTCCGTGTTGGAAAAACTCCGTGTTGGAGAAACTCCGTGTTAGAGAAACTCCATGTTGGAGAACCTTCTTGTTGGAGAAACTCCTTGTTGGAGAAAATTCTTGTTGGAGAAACTCCATGTTGGAGAAACTCCGTGCTGGAGAAACTCCGTGTTGGAGAAAGTCCGTGTTGGAGAAAGTCCGTGTTGGAGAAACTCCGTGTTTTAGAAACTCCGTGTTGGAGAAACTCCGTGTTAGAGAAACTCCATGTTGGAGAAACTTCTTGTTGGAGAAACTCCTTGGAGAAAATCCTTGTTAGAGAAACTCCATGTTGTAGAAACTCCGTGTTGGAGAAACTCCGTGTTTTGGAAACTCCGTGTTGGGGAAACGCCGTGATGGAGAAACTCCATGTTGTAGAAACTATGTGTTGAAGAAACTCCGTGTTGGAGAAATTCCGTGTTGGAGAAACTCCGATTTGGAGAAACTCCGTGTTGGAGAAATTTTGTTTTTGGTGAAACGCCGTGTTGGAGAAACTTCGTATTGGAGAAACTCCGTGTTGGAGAAACTTTATGTTGGAGAAACTCCATGTCGAAGAAACTTCGTATTGGAGAAACTCCGTGTTGGAGAAACTTTATGTTGTAGAAACTCCCTGTTGGGGAAACGCCGTGTTGGAGAATCTTCGTGTTGGAGAAAATCCGTGTTGGAGAATCTCCTTGTTGGAGAAACTCCTTGTTGGAGAAACTCCTTGTTGGAGAAACTCCGTTTTGGAGAAACTCCGTGTTGGAGAAACTCCATGTTGGAGAAAATCATTGTTGGAGAAACTCCTCGTTGGAGAAACTCCGTGTTGGAGAAACTTCTTGTTGGAGAAACTCCTTGGAGAAAATCCTTGTTAGAGAAACTCCATGTTGTAGAAACTCCGTGTTGGAGAAACTCCGTGTTTCGGAAACTCCGTGTTGGGGAAACGCCGTGATGGAGAAACTCCATGTTGTAGAAACTATGTGTTGAAGAAACTCCGTGTTGGAGAAACTCCGTGTTGGAGAAACTCCGATTTGGAGAAACTCCGTGTTGGAGAAATTTTGTTTTTGGTGAAAAGCCGTGTTGGAGAAACTTCGTGTTGGAGAAACTCCGTGTTAGAGAAACTCTGTGTAGGAGAAACTTATTGTTAAAAAACTTGTTGGAGAAATTCCGTGTTGGAGAAACTCCGTGTTGGAGAAACTCCTTGTTGGAGCAAATCCGTGTTGGAGAAACTCCGTGTTGGAGAAACTCCGTGTTGGAGAAATTCCGTGTTGGGGAAACGCCGTGTTGGAGAAACTCCGTGTTGGAGAAACTCCGTGTTGGTGAAACTCCATGTTGGAGAAAATCATTGTTGGAGAAACTCCGTGTTGGAGAAACTCCGTGTTGGAGAAACTCTGTCGGAGAAACTACGTGTCGGAGAAACTCCGTGTCGGAGAAACTCCGTGTTGGAGAAACTTTATGTGTTAGAAACTCCGTGTTGGAGAAACTCCGTGTTGTGGAAACTCCATGTTGGGGAAAATCCGTATTGGAGAAACTCCGTGTTGGAGAAACTCCGTGTTGGGGAAACTCCGTGTTGGAGAAACGCAGTGTTGGAGAAAATTCGTGCAAGAGAAATTCCGTGTTGGAGAAATTTCGTGTTGGAGAAACTCCGTGTTGAAGAAACTGCTTTTTGGAGAAACTCCTTGTTGGAGCAAATCCGTGTTGGAGAAACTCCGTGTTGGAGAAACTCCGTGTTGGAGAAATTCCGTGTTGTAGAAACGCCGTGTTGGAGAAACTCCGTGTTGGAGAAACTCCGTGTTGGAGAAACTCCGTGTTGGAGAAACTCCATGTTGGAGAAAATCATTGTTGGAGAAACTCTGTGTTGGAGAAACTCCGTGTTGGAGAAACTCTGTCGGAGAAACTACGTGTCGGAGAAACTCCGTGTCGGAGAAACTCCGTGTTGGAGAAACTTTATGTGTTAGATACTCCGTGTTGGAGAAACTCCATGTTGTAGAAACTCCGTGTAGGAGAAACTCCGTGTTTTAGAAACTCCGTGTTGGAGAAACTCCGTGTTGTAGAAACTCTGTGTTCGAGAAACTCCGTGTCGGAGAAACTCCGTGTTGGAGAAACTCCGTGTTGGAGAAACTCCGTGTTGGAGAAATTTCGTGTTAGAGAAACTCCATGTTGGAGAACCTTCTTGTTGGAGAAACTCCTTGTTGGAGAAAATCCTTGTTGGAGAAACTCCAAGTTGGAGAAAATCATTGTTGGAGAAACTCCGTGTTGGAGAAACTCCGTGTTGGAGAAACTGTCGGAGGAACTACGTGTCGGAGAAACTCCGTGTCGGAGAAACTCCGTGTTGGAGAAACTTTATGTGTTAGAAACTCCGTGGTGGAGAAACTCCATGTTGTAGTAACTCCGTGTAGGAGAAACTCCGTGTTTTAGAAACTCCGTGTTGGAGAAACTCCGTGTTGTAGAAACTCTGTGTCCGAGAAACTCCGTGTCGGAGAAACTCCGTTTTGGAGAAACTCCGTGTTGGAGAAACTCCGTGTTTTAGAAACTCCGTGTTGGAGAAACTCCGTGTTGTAGAAACTCTGTGTCCGAGAAACTCCGTTTCGGAGAAACTCCGTTTTGGAGAAACTCCGTGTTGGAAAAACTCCGTGTTGGAGAAACTCCGTGTTAGAGAAACTCCATGTTGGAGAACCTTCTTGTTGGAGAAACTCCTTGTTGGAGAAAATTCTTGTTGGAGAAACTCCATGTTGGAGAAACTCCGTGCTGGAGAAACTCCGTGTTGGAGAAAGTCCGTGTTGGAGAAAGTCCGTGTTGGAGAAACTCCGTGTTTTAGAAACTCCGTGTTGGAGAAACTCCGTGTTAGAGAAACTCCATGTTGGAGAAACTTCTTGTTGGAGAAACTCCTTGGAGAAAATCCTTGTTAGAGAAACTCCATGTTGTAGAAACTCCGTGTTGGAGAAACTCCGTGTTTTGGAAACTCCGTGTTGGGGAAACGCCGTGATGGAGAAACTCCATGTTGTAGAAACTATGTGTTGAAGAAACTCCGTGTTGGAGAAATTCCGTGTTGGAGAAACTCCGATTTGGAGAAACTCCGTGTTGGAGAAATTTTGTTTTTGGTGAAACGCCGTGTTGGAGAAACTTCGTATTGGAGAAACTCCGTGTTGGAGAAACTTTATGTTGGAGAAACTCCATGTCGAAGAAACTTCGTATTGGAGAAACTCCGTGTTGGAGAAACTTTATGTTGTAGAAACTCCGTGTTGGGGAAACGCCGTGTTGGAGAATCTTCGTGTTGGAGAAAATCCGTGTTGGAGAATCTCCTTGTTGGAGAAACTCCTTGTTGGAGAAACTCCTTGTTGGAGAAACTCCGTTTTGGAGAAACTCCGTGTTGGAGAAACTCCATGTTGGAGAAAATCATTGTTGGAGAAACTCCTCGTTGGAGAAACTCCGTGTTGGAGAAACTCTGTCAGAGAAACTACGTGTCGGGGAAACTCAGTGTCGGAGAAACTCCGTGTTGGAGAAACTTTATGTGTTAGAAACTCCGTGTTGGAGAAACTCCATGTTGTAGAAACTACGTGTAGGAGAAACTCCGTGTTTTAGAAACTCCGTGATGGAGAAACTCCGTGTTGTAGAAACTCTGTGTCCGAGAAACTCCGTGTCGGAGAAACTCCGTGTTGGATAAACTCCGTGTTGGAGAAACTCCCTGTTAGAGAAACTCCATGTTGGAGAACCTTGTTGGAGAAACTCCTTGTTGGAGAAAATTCTTGTTGGAGAAACTCCATGTTGGAGAAACTCCGTGTTGGAGAAAGTCCGTGTTGGAGAAACTCCGTGTTGGAGAAACTCCGTGTTTTAGAAACTCCGTGTTGGAGAAACTCCGTGTTAGAGAAACTCCATGTTGGAGAAACTTCTTGTTGGAGAAACTCCTTGGAGAAAATCCTTGTTAGAGAAACTCCATGTTGTAGAAACTCCGTGTTGGAGAAACTCCGTGTTTCGGAAACTCCGTGTTGGGGAAACGCCGTGATGGAGAAACTCCATGTTGTAGAAACTATGTGTTGAAGAAACTCCGTGTTGGAGAAACTCCGTGTTGGAGAAACTCCGATTTGGAGAAACTCCGTGTTGGAGAAATTTTGTTTTTGGTGAAAAGCCGTGTTGGAGAAACTTCGTGTTGGAGAAACTCCGTGTTAGAGAAACTCTGTGTAGGAGAAACTTATTGTTAAAAAACTTGTTGGAGAAATTCCGTGTTGGAGAAACTCCGTGTTGGAGAAACTCCTTGTTGGAGCAAATCCGTGTTGGAGAAACTCCGTGTTGGAGAAACTCCGTGTTGGAGAAATTCCGTGTTGGGGAAACGCCGTGTTGGAGAAACTCCGTGTTGGAGAAACTCCGTGTTGGTGAAACTCCATGTTGGAGAAAATCATTGTTGGAGAAACTCCGTGTTGGAGAAACTCCGTGTTGGAGAAACTCTGTCGGAGAAACTACGTGTCGGAGAAACTCCGTGTCGGAGAAACTCCGTGTTGGAGAAACTTTATGTGTTAGAAACTCCGTGTTGGAGAAACTCCGTGTTGTGGAAACTCCATGTTGGGGAAAATCCGTATTGGAGAAACTCCGTGTTGGAGAAACTCCGTGTTGGGGAAACTCCGTGTTGGAGAAACGCAGTGTTGGAGAAAATTCGTGCAAGAGAAATTCCGTGTTGGAGAAATTTCGTGTTGGAGAAACTCCGTGTTGAAGAAACTGCTTTTTGGAGAAACTCCTTGTTGGAGCAAATCCGTGTTGGAGAAACTCCGTGTTGGAGAAACTCCGTGTTGGAGAAATTCCGTGTTGTAGAAACGCCGTGTTGGAGAAACTCCGTGTTGGAGAAACTCCGTGTTGGAGAAACTCCGTGTTGGAGAAACTCCATGTTGGAGAAAATCATTGTTGGAGAAACTCCGTGTTGGAGAAACTCCGTGTTGGAGAAACTCTGTCGGAGAAACTACGTGTCGGAGAAACTCCGTGTCGGAGAAACTCCGTGTTGGAGAAACTTTATGTGTTAGATACTCCGTGTTGGAGAAACTCCATGTTGTAGAAACTCCGTGTAGGAGAAACTCCGTGTTTTAGAAACTCCGTGTTGGAGAAACTCCGTGTTGTAGAAACTCTGTGTTCGAGAAACTCCGTGTCGGAGAAACTCCGTGTTGGAGAAACTCCGTGTTGGAGAAACTCCGTGTTGGAGAAATTTCGTGTTAGAGAAACTCCATGTTGGAGAACCTTCTTGTTGGAGAAACTCCTTGTTGGAGAAAATCCTTGTTGGAGAAACTCCAAGTTGGAGAAAATCATTGTTGGAGAAACTCCGTGTTGGAGAAACTCCGTGTTGGAGAAACTGTCGGAGGAACTACGTGTCGGAGAAACTCCGTGTCGGAGAAACTCCGTGTTGGAGAAACTTTATGTGTTAGAAACTCCGTGGTGGAGAAACTCCATGTTGTAGTAACTCCGTGTAGGAGAAACTCCGTGTTTTAGAAACTCCGTGTTGGAGAAACTCCGTGTTGTAGAAACTCTGTGTCCGAGAAACTCCGTGTCGGAGAAACTCCGTTTTGGAGAAACTCCGTGTTGGAGAAACTCCGTGTTTTAGAAACTCCGTGTTGGAGAAACTCCGTGTTGTAGAAACTCTGTGTCCGAGAAACTCCGTTTCGGAGAAACTCCGTTTTGGAGAAACTCCGTGTTGGAAAAACTCCGTGTTGGAGAAACTCCGTGTTAGAGAAACTCCATGTTGGAGAACTCTTGTTGGAGAAACTCCTGTTGGAGAAACTCCTTGTTGGAGAAAATTCTTGTTGGAGAAACTCCATGTTGGAGAAACTCCGTGCTGGAGAAACTCCGTGTTGGAGAAAGCTCCGTGTTGGAGAAACTCCGTGTTTTAGAAACTCCGTGTTGGAGAAACTCCGTGTTAGAGAAACTCCATGTTGGAGAAGCTTCTTGTTGGAGAAACTCCTTGGAGAAAATCCTTGTTAGAGAAACTCCATGTTGTAGAAACTCCGTGTTGGAGAAACTCCGTGTTTTGGAAACTCCGTGTTGGGGAAACGCCGTGATGGAGAAACTCCATGTTGTAGAAACTATGTGTTGAAGAAACTCCGTGTTGGAGAAATTCCGTGTTGGAGAAACTCCGATTTGGAGAAACTCCGTGTTGGAGAAATTTTGTTTTTGGTGAAACGCCGTGTTGGAGAAACTTCGTATTGGAGAAACTCCGTGTTGGAGAAACTTTATGTTGGAGAAACTCCATGTCGAAGAAACTTCGTATTGGAGAAACTCCGTGTTGGAGAAACTTTATGTTGTAGAAACTCCGTGTTGGGGAAACGCCGTGTTGGAGAATCTTCGTGTTGGAGAAAATCCGTGTTGGAGAATCTCCTTGTTGGAGAAACTCCTTGTTGGAGAAACTCCTTGTTGGAGAAACTCCGTTTTGGAGAAACTCCGTGTTGGAGAAACTCCATGTTGGAGAAAATCATTGTTGGAGAAACTCCTCGTTGGAGAAACTCCGTGTTGGAGAAACTCTGTCAGAGAAACTACGTGTCGGGGAAACTCAGTGTCGGAGAAACTCCGTGTTGGAGAAACTTTATGTGTTAGAAACTCCGTGTTGGAGAAACTCCATGTTGTAGAAACTACGTGTAGGAGAAACTCCGTGTTTTAGAAACTCCGTGATGGAGAAACTCCGTGTTGTAGAAACTCTGTGTCCGAGAAACTCCGTGTCGGAGAAACTCCGTGTTGGATAAACTCCGTGTTGGAGAAACTCCGTGTTAGAGAAACTCCATGTTGGAGAAACTTCTTGTTGGAGAAACTCCTTGTTGGAGAAAATTCTTGTTGGAGAAACTCCATGTTGGAGAAACTCCGTGTTGGAGAAAGTCCGTGTTGGAGAAACTCCGTGTTGGAGAAACTCCGTGTTTTAGAAACTCCGTGTTGGAGAAACTCCGTGTTAGAGAAACTCCATGTTGGAGAAACTTCTTGTTGGAGAAACTCCTTGGAGAAAATCCTTGTTAGAGAAACTCCATGTTGTAGAAACTCCGTGTTGGAGAAACTCCGTGTTTTGGAAACTCCGTGTTGGGGAAACGCCGTGATGGAGAAACTCCATGTTGTAGAAACTATGTGTTGAAGAAACTCCGTGTTGGAGAAACTCCGTGTTGGAGAAACTCCGATTTGGAGAAACTCCGTGTTGGAGAAATTTTGTTTTTGGTGAAACGCCGTGTTGGAGAAACTTCGTGTTGGAGAAACTCCGTGTTAGAGAAACTCTGTGTTGGAGAAACTTATGTCGTTGGAGATCTGGGAGAAACTCCGTGTTGGAGAAACTCCGTGTTGGAGAAAGTCCGTGTTGGAGAAACTCCGTGTTGGAGAAACTCCGTGTTGGAGAAACTCCGTGTTGGAGAAACTCCGTGTTGGAGAAACTCCATGTTGGAGAAACTTCTTGTTGGAGAAACTCCTGTTGGAGAAAATCCTTGTTGGAGAAACTCCATGTTGGAGAAACTCCGTGTTGGAGAAACTCCGTGTTTTGGAAACTCCGTGTTGGGGAAACTCCGTGATGGAGAAACTCCATGTTGGAGAAACTATGTGTTGAGAAACTCCGTGTTGGAGAAACTCCGTGTTGGAGAAACTCCGATTTGGAGAAACTCCGTGTTGGAGAAATTTGTTGGTGAAACGCCGTGTTGGAGAAACTTCGTGTTGGAGAAACGCCGTGTTAGAGAAACTCTGTGTTGGAGAAAATTATTGTAAAAACTTGTTGGAGAAATTCCGTGTTGGAGAAACTCCGTGTTGGAGAAACTCCGTGTTGGAGAAACTCTGTGTTGGAGAAACTCCTTGTTGGAGAAACTCCATGTTGGAGAAACTCCATTTTGAGGAAACTCCGTGTTGGAGAAACGCCGTGTTGGAGAAACGTCGTGTTGGAGAAATTCCGTGTTGGAGAAACTGCGTGTTGGAGAAACTCCATGTTGGAGAAACTTCGTGTTGGAGAAACTCCGTGTTGGAGAAACTCCGTGTTGGAGAAACTCCGTGTTGGAGAAAGTCCGTGTTGGAGAAAGTCCGTGTTGGAGAAACTCCGTGTTTTAGAAACTCCGTGTTGGAGAAACTCCGTGTTAGAGAAACTCCATGTTGGAGAAACTTCTTGTTGGAGAAACTCCTTGGAGAAAATCCTTGTTAGAGAAACTCCATGTTGTAGAAACTCCGTGTTGGAGAAACTCCGTGTTTTGGAAACTCCGTGTTGGGGAAACGCCGTGATGGAGAAACTCCATGTTGTAGAAACTATGTGTTGAAGAAACTCCGTGTTGGAGAAATTCCGTGTTGGAGAAACTCCGATTTGGAGAAACTCCGTGTTGGAGAAATTTTGTTTTTGGTGAAACGCCGTGTTGGAGAAACTTCGTATTGGAGAAACTCCGTGTTGGAGAAACTTTATGTTGGAGAAACTCCATGTCGAAGAAACTTCGTATTGGAGAAACTCCGTGTTGGAGAAACTTTATGTTGTAGAAACTCCGTGTTGGGGAAACGCCGTGTTGGAGAATCTTCGTGTTGGAGAAAATCCGTGTTGGAGAATCTCCTTGTTGGAGAAACTCCTTGTTGGAGAAACTCCTTGTTGGAGAAACTCCGTTTTGGAGAAACTCCGTGTTGGAGAAACTCCATGTTGGAGAAAATCATTGTTGGAGAAACTCCGTCGTTGGAGAAACTCCGTGTTGGAGAAACTCCGTGTTGGAGAAACTCCATGTTGTAGAAACTACGTGTAGGAGAAACTCCGTGTTTTAGAAACTCCGTGATGGAGAAACTCCGTGTTGTAGAAACTCTGTGTCCGAGAAACTCCGTGTCGGAGAAACTCCGTGTTGGAGAAACTCCGTGTTGGAGAAACTCCCTGTTAGAGAAACTCCATGTTGGAGAACCTTGTTGGAGAAACTCCTTGTTGGAGAAAATTCTTGTTGGAGAAACTCCATGTTGGAGAAACTCCGTGTTGGAGAAAGTCCGTGTTGGAGAAACTCCGTGTTGGAGAAACTCCGTGTTTTAGAAACTCCGTGTTGGAGAAACTCCGTGTTAGAGAAACTCCATGTTGGAGAAACTTCTTGTTGGAGAAACTCCTTGGAGAAAATCCTTGTTAGAGAAACTCCATGTTGTAGAAACTCCGTGTTGGAGAAACTCCGTGTTTTGGAAACTCCGTGTTGGGGAAACGCCGTGATGGAGAAACTCCATGTTGTAGAAACTATGTGTTGAAGAAACTCCGTGTTGGAGAAACTCCGTGTTGGAGAAACTCCGATTTGGAGAAACTCCGTGTTGGAGAAATTTTGTTTTTGGTGAAAAGCCGTGTTGGAGAAACTTCGTGTTGGAGAAACTCCGTGTTAGAGAAACTCTGTGTAGGAGAAACTTATTGTTAAAAAACTTGTTGGAGAAATTCCGTGTTGGAGAAACTCCGTGTTGGAGAAACTCCTTGTTGGAGCAAATCCGTGTTGGAGAAACTCCGTGTTGGAGAAACTCCGTGTTGGAGAAATTCCGTGTTGGGGAAACGCCGTGTTGGAGAAACTCCGTGTTGGAGAAACTCCGTGTTGGTGAAACTCCATGTTGGAGAAAATCATTGTTGGAGAAACTCCGTGTTGGAGAAACTCCGTGTTGGAGAAACTCTGTCGGAGAAACTACGTGTCGGAGAAACTCCGTGTCGGAGAAACTCCGTGTTGGAGAAACTTTATGTGTTAGAAACTCCGTGTTGGAGAAACTCCGTGTTGTGGAAACTCCATGTTGGGGAAAATCCGTATTGGAGAAACTCCGTGTTGGAGAAACTCCGTGTTGGGGAAACTCCGTGTTGGAGAAACGCAGTGTTGGAGAAAATTCGTGCAAGAGAAATTCCGTGTTGGAGAAATTTCGTGTTGGAGAAACTCCGTGTTGAAGAAACTGCTTTTTGGAGAAACTCCTTGTTGGAGCAAATCCGTGTTGGAGAAACTCCGTGTTGGAGAAACTCCGTGTTGGAGAAATTCCGTGTTGTAGAAACGCCGTGTTGGAGAAACTCCGTGTTGGAGAAACTCCGTGTTGGAGAAACTCCGTGTTGGAGAAACTCCATGTTGGAGAAAATCATTGTTGGAGAAACTCCGTGTTGGAGAAACTCCGTGTTGGAGAAACTCTGTCGGAGAAACTACGTGTCGGAGAAACTCCGTGTCGGAGAAACTCCGTGTTGGAGAAACTTTATGTGTTAGATACTCCGTGTTGGAGAAACTCCATGTTGTAGAAACTCCGTGTAGGAGAAACTCCGTGTTTTAGAAACTCCGTGTTGGAGAAACTCCGTGTTGTAGAAACTCTGTGTTCGAGAAACTCCGTGTCGGAGAAACTCCGTGTTGGAGAAACTCCGTGTTGGAGAAACTCCGTGTTGGAGAAATTTCGTGTTAGAGAAACTCCATGTTGGAGAACCTTCTTGTTGGAGAAACTCCTTGTTGGAGAAAATCCTTGTTGGAGAAACTCCAAGTTGGAGAAAATCATTGTTGGAGAAACTCCGTGTTGGAGAAACTCCGTGTTGGAGAAACTGTCGGAGGAACTACGTGTCGGAGAAACTCCGTGTCGGAGAAACTCCGTGTTGGAGAAACTTTATGTGTTAGAAACTCCGTGGTGGAGAAACTCCATGTTGTAGTAACTCCGTGTAGGAGAAACTCCGTGTTTTAGAAACTCCGTGTTGGAGAAACTCCGTGTTGTAGAAAATCTGTGTCCGAGAAACTCCGTGTCGGAGAAACTCCGTTTTGGAGAAACTCCGTGTTGGAGAAACTCCGTGTTTTAGAAACTCCGTGTTGGAGAAACTCCGTGTTGTAGAAACTCTGTGTCCGAGAAACTCCGTTTCGGAGAAACTCCGTTTTGGAGAAACTCCGTGTTGGAAAAACTCCGTGTTGGAGAAACTCCGTGTTAGAGAAACTCCATGTTGGAGAACCTTCTTGTTGGAGAAACTCCTTGTTGGAGAAAATTCTTGTTGGAGAAACTCCATGTTGGAGAAACTCCGTGCTGGAGAAACTCCGTGTTGGAGAAAGTCCGTGTTGGAGAAAGTCCGTGTTGGAGAAACTCCGTGTTTTAGAAACTCCGTGTTGGAGAAACTCCGTGTTAGAGAAACTCCATGTTGGAGAAGCTTCTTGTTGGAGAAACTCCTTGGAGAAAATCCTTGTTAGAGAAACTCCATGTTGTAGAAACTCCGTGTTGGAGAAACTCCGTGTTTTGGAAACTCCGTGTTGGGGAAACGCCGTGATGGAGAAACTCCATGTTGTAGAAACTATGTGTTGAAGAAACTCCGTGTTGGAGAAATTCCGTGTTGGAGAAACTCCGATTTGGAGAAACTCCGTGTTGGAGAAATTTTGTTTTTGGTGAAACGCCGTGTTGGAGAAACTTCGTATTGGAGAAACTCCGTGTTGGAGAAACTTTATGTTGGAGAAACTCCATGTCGAAGAAACTTCGTATTGGAGAAACTCCGTGTTGGAGAAACTTTATGTTGTAGAAACTCCGTGTTGGGGAAACGCCGTGTTGGAGAATCTTCGTGTTGGAGAAAATCCGTGTTGGAGAATCTCCTTGTTGGAGAAACTCCTTGTTGGAGAAACTCCTTGTTGGAGAAACTCCGTTTTGGAGAAACTCCGTGTTGGAGAAACTCCATGTTGGAGAAAATCATTGTTGGAGAAACTCCTCGTTGGAGAAACTCCGTGTTGGAGAAACTCTGTCAGAGAAACTACGTGTCGGGGAAACTCAGTGTCGGAGAAACTCCGTGTTGGAGAAACTTTATGTGTTAGAAACTCCGTGTTGGAGAAACTCCATGTTGTAGAAACTACGTGTAGGAGAAACTCCGTGTTTTAGAAACTCCGTGATGGAGAAACTCCGTGTTGTAGAAACTCTGTGTCCGAGAAACTCCGTGTCGGAGAAACTCCGTGTTGGATAAACTCCGTGTTGGAGAAACTCCCTGTTAGAGAAACTCCATGTTGGAGAACCTTCTTGTTGGAGAAACTCCTTGTTGGAGAAAATTCTTGTTGGAGAAACTCCATGTTGGAGAAACTCCGTGTTGGAGAAAGTCCGTGTTGGAGAAACTCCGTGTTGGAGAAACTCCGTGTTTTAGAAACTCCGTGTTGGAGAAACTCCGTGTTAGAGAAACTCCATGTTGGAGAAACTTCTTGTTGGAGAAACTCCTTGGAGAAAATCCTTGTTAGAGAAACTCCATGTTGTAGAAACTCCGTGTTGGAGAAACTCCGTGTTTTGGAAACTCCGTGTTGGGGAAACGCCGTGATGGAGAAACTCCATGTTGTAGAAACTATGTGTTGAAGAAACTCCGTGTTGGAGAAACTCCGTGTTGGAGAAACTCCGATTTGGAGAAACTCCGTGTTGGAGAAATTTTGTTTTTGGTGAAACGCCGTGTTGGAGAAACTTCGTGTTGGAGAAACGCCGTGTTAGAGAAACTCTGTGTTGGAGAAAATTATTGTTAAAAACTTGTTGGAGAAATTCCGTGTTGGAGAAACTCTGTGTTGGAGAAACTCCGTGTTGGAGAAACTCTGTGTTGGAGAAACTCCTTGTTGGAGGAACTCCATGTTGGAGAAACTCCATTTTGAGGAAACTCCGTGTTGGGGAAACGCCGTGTTGGAGAAACGTCGTGTTGGAGAAATTTCGTGTTGGAGAAACTGCGTGTTGGCGAAACTCCATGTTGTAGAAACTTCGTGTTGGAGAAACTCCGTGTTGGAGAAACTCCACGTTGGAGAAAATCATTGTTGGAGAAACTCCGTGTTGGAGAAACTCCGTGTTGGAGAAACTCCGTGTTGGAGAACCTCCATGTTGGAGAAAATCATTGTTGGAGAAACTCCGTGTTGGAGAAACTCCGTGTTGGAGAAACTTCATGTGTTGGAGAAACTCCGTGTTGGAGAAACTCCGTGTTGTAGAAACTCCGTGTAGGAGAAACTCCGTGTTTTAGAAACTCCGTGTTGGAGAAACTCCGTGTTGTAGAAACTCTGTGTCCGAGAAACTCCGTGTTAGAGAAACTCCATGTTGGAGAACCTTCTTGTTGGAGAAACTCCTTGTCGGAGAAAATTCTTGTTGGAGAAACTCCATGTTGGAGAAACTCCGTGCTGGAGAAACTCCGTGTTGGAGAAGGTCCGTGTTGGAGAAACTCCGTGTTGGAGAAACTCCGTGTTTTAGAAACTCCGTGTTGGAGAAACTCCGTGTTAGAGAAACTCCATGTTGGAGAAACTTCTTGTTGGAGAAACTCCTTGGAGAAAATCCTTGTTACAGAAACTCCGTGTTGGAGAAACTGCGTGTTGGAGAAACTCCGTGTTAGAGAAACTCCATGTTGGAGAACCTTGTTGGAGAAACTCCTTGTTGGAGAAAATCATTGTTGGAGAAACTCCATGTTGGGGAAAATCCGTATTGGAGAAACTCCGTGTTGGAGAAACTCCGTGTTGGGGAAACTCCGTGTTGGAGAAACGCAGTGTTGGAGAAAATTCGTGCAAGAGAAATTCCGTGTTGGAGAAACTCCGTGTTGAAGAAACTGCTTGTTGGAGAAACTCCTTGTTGGAGCAAATCCGTGTTGGAGAAACTCCGTGTTGGAGAAATTCCGTGTTGGGGAAACGCCGTGTTGGAGAAACTCCGTGTTGGAGAAACTCCGTGTTGGAGAAACTCCATGTTGGAGAAAAGCATTGTTGGAGAAACTCCGTGTTGGAGAAACTCCGTGTTGGAGAAACTCTGTCGGAGAAACTACGTGTCGGAGAAACTCCGTGTCGGAGCGTGTTGGAGAAACATTATGTGTTAGAAACTCCGTGTTGGAGAAACTCCATGTTGTAGAAACTCCGTGTAGGAGAAACTCGGTGTTTTAGAAACTCCGTGTTGGAGAAACTCCGTGTTGTAGAAACTCTGTGTTCGAGAAACTCCGTGTCGGAGAAACTCCGTGTTGGAGAAACTCCGTGTTGGAGAAACTCCGTGTTGGAGAAATTTCGTGTTAGAGAAACTCCATGTTCGAGAACCTTCTTGTTGGAGAAACTCCTTGTTGGAGAAAATCCTTGTTGGAGAAACTCCGTGTTGGAGAAACTCCGTGTTTCGGAAACTCCGTGTTGGGGAAACGCCGTGATGGAGAAACTCCATGTTGTAGAAACTATGTGTTGAAGAAACTCCGTGTTGGAGAAACTCCGATTTGGAGAAACTCCGTGTTGGAGAAATTTTGTTTTTGGTGAAACGCCGTGTTGGAGAAACTTCGTGTTGGAGAAACGCCGTGTTAGAGAAATTCTGTGTTGGAGAAAATTATTGTTAAAAAACTTGTTGGAGAAATTCCGTGTTGGAGAAACTCCGTGTTGGAGAAACTCCGTGTTGGAGAAACTCTGTGTTGGAGAAACTCCTTGTTGGAGGAACTCCATGTTGGAGAAACTCCATTTTGAGGAAACTCCGTGTTGGGGAAACGCCGTGTTGGAGAAACGTCGTGTTGGAGAAATTTCGTGTTGGAGAAACTGCGTGTTGGAGAAACTCCACGTTGGAGAAAATCATTGTTGGAGAAACTCCGTGTTGGAGAAACTCCGTGTTGGAGAAACTCCGTGTTGGAGAAACTCCATGTTGGAGAAAATCCGTGTCGGAGAAACTCCGTGTTGGAGAAACTTTATGTGTTAGAAACTCCGTGTTGGAGAAACTCCGTGTTGTATAAACTCCGTGTAGGAGAAACTCCGTGTTTTAGAATCTCCGTGTTGGAGAAACTCCGTGTTGTAGAAACTCTGTGTCCGAGAAACTCCGTGTTAGAGAAACTCCATGTTGGAGAACCTTCTTGTTGGAGAAACTCCTTGTCGGAGAAAATTCTTGTTGGAGAAACTCCATGTTGGAGAAACTCCGTGCTGGAGAAACTCCGTGTTGGAGAAGGTCCGTGTTGGAGAAACTCCGTGTTGGAGAAATTTTGTTTTTGGTGAAACGCCGTGTTGGAGAAACTTCGTGTTGGAGAAACTCCGTGTTAGAGAAACTCTGTGTAGGAGAAACTTATTGTTAAAAACTTGTTGGAGAAATTCCGCGTTGGAGAAACTCCGTGTTGGAGAAACTCCTTCTTGGAGCAAATCCGTGTTGGAGAAACTCCGTGTTGGAGAAACTCCGTGTTGGAGAAATTCCGTGTTGGGGAAACGCCGTGTTGGAGAAACTCTGTGTTGGAGAAACTCCGTGTTGGAGAAACTCCGTGTTGGAGAAAATCATTGTTGGAGAAACTCCGTGTTGGAGAAACTCCGTGTTGGAGAAACTCTGTCGGAGAAACTACGTGTCGGAGAAACTCCGTGTCGGAGAAACTCCGTGTTGGAGAAACTTTGTGTTAGAAACTCCGTGTTGGAGAAAATCATTGTTGGAGAAACTCCATGTTGGAGAAACTCCGTGCTGGAGAAACTCCGTGTTGTTTAAACTCCATGTTGGGGAAAATCCGTATTGGAGAAACTCCGTGTTGGAGAAACTCCGTGTTGGGGAAACTCCGTGTTGGAGAAACGCAGTGTTGGAGAAAATTCGTGGAAGAGAAATTCCGTGTTGGAGAAATTCCGTGTTGGAGAAACTCCGTGTTGAAGAAACTGCTTGTTGGAGAAACTCCTTGTTGGAGCAAATCCGTGTTGGAGAAACTCCGTGTTGGAGAAACTCCGTGTTGGAGAAATTCCGTGTTGTAGAAACGCCGTGTTGGAGAAACTCCGTGTTGGAGAAACTCCGTGTTGGAGAAACTCCGTGTTGGAGAAACTCCGTGTTGGAGAAACTCCATGTTGGAGAAAATCATTGTTGGAGAAACTCCGTGTTGGAGAAACTCCATGTTGGAGAAACTCTGTCGGAGAAACTACGTGTCGGAGAAACTCCGTGTCGGAGAAACTCCGTGTTGGAGAAACTTTGTGTTAGATACTCCGTGTTGGAGAAACTCCATGTTGTAGAAACTCCGTGTAGGAGAAACTCCGTGTTTTAGAAACTCCGTGTTGGAGAAACTCCGTGTTGTAGAAACTCTGTGTTCGAGAAACTCCGTGTCGGAGAAACTCCGTGTTGGAGAAACTCCGTGTTGGAGAAATTTCGTGTTAGAGAAACTCCATGTTGGAGAACCTTCTTGTTGGAGAAACTCCTTGTTGGAGAAAATCCTTGTTGGAGAATCTCCATGTTGGAGAAAATCATTGTTGGAGAAACTCCGTGTTGGAGAAACTCAGTGTTGGAGAAACTGTCGGAGAAACTACGTGTCGGAGAAACTCCGTGTCGGAGAAACTCCGTGTTGGAGAAACTTTATGTGTTAGAAACTCCGTGGTGGAGAAACTCCATGTTGTAGAAACTCCGTGTAGGAGAAACTCCGTGTTTTAGAAACTCCGTGTTGGAGAAACTCCGTGTTGTAGAAACTCTGTGTCCGAGAAACTCCGTGTCGGAGAAACTCCGTTTTGGAGAAACTCCGTGTTGGAGAAACTCCGTGTTGGAGAAACTCCGTGTTAGAGAAACTCCATGTTGGAGAACCTTCTTGTTGGAGAAACTCCTTGTTGGAGAAAATTCTTGTTGGAGAAACTCCATGTTGGAGAAACTCCGTGCTGGAGAAACTCCGTGTTGGAGAAAGTCCGTGTTGGAGAAACTCCGTGTTGGAGAAACTCCGTGTTTTAGAAACTCCGTGTTGGAGAAACTCCGTGTTAGAGAAACTCCATGTTGGAGAAACTTCTTGTTGGAGAAACTCCTTGGAGAAAATCCTTGTTAGAGAAACTCCATGTTGTAGAAACTCCGTGTTGGAGAAACTCCGTGTTTTGGAAACTCCGTGTTGGGGAAACGCCGTGATGGAGAAACTCCATGTTGTAGAAACTATGTGTTGAAGAAACTCCGTGTTGGAGAAATTCCGTGTTGGAGAAACTCCGATTTGGAGAAACTCCGTGTTGGAGATATTTTGTTTTTGGTGAAACGCCGTGTTGGAGAAACTTCGTATTGGAGAAACTCCGTGTTGGAGAAACTTTATGTTGGAGAAACTCCATGTCGAAGAAACTTCGTATTGGAGAAACTCCGTGTTGGAGAAACTTTATGTTGTAGAAACTCCGTGTTGGGGAAACGCCGTGTTGGAGAATCTTCGTGTTGGAGAAAATCCGTGTTGGAGAATCTCCTTGTTGGAGAAACTCCGTTTTGGAGAAACTCCGTGTTGGAGAAACTCCATGTTGGAGAAAATCATTGTTGGAGAAACTCCTCGGAGAAACTCCGTGTTGGAGAAACTCTGTCAGAGAAACTACGTGTCGGGGAAACTCAGTGTCGGAGAAACTCCGTGTTGGAGAAACTATGTGTTAGAAACTCCGTGTTGGAGAAACTCCATGTTGTAGAAACTCCGTGTAGGAGAAACTCCGTGTTTTAGAAACTCCGTGTTGGAGAAACTCCGTGTTGTAGAAACTCTGTGTCCGAGAAACTCCGTGTCGGAGAAACTCCGTGTTGGATAAACTCCGTGTTGGAGAAACTCCGTGTTGGAGAAACTCCGTGTTAGAGAAACTCCATGTTGGAGAACCTTCTTGGAGAAACTCCTTGTTGGAGAAAATTCTTGTTGGAGAAACTCCATGTTGGAGAAACTCCGTGTTGGAGAAAGTCCGTGTTGGAGAAACTCCGTGTTGGAGAAACTCCGTGTTTTAGAAACTCCGTGTTGGAGAAACTCCGTGTTAGAGAAACTCCATGTTGGAGAAACTTCTTGTTGGAGAAACTCCTTGGAGAAAATCCTTGTTAGAGAAACTCCATGTTGTAGAAACTCCGTGTTGGAGAAACTCCGTGTTTTGGAAACTCCGTGTTGGGGAAACGCCGTGATGGAGAAACTCCATGTTGTAGAAACTATGTGTTGAAGAAACTCCGTGTTGGAGAAACTCCGTGTTGGAGAAATTTTGTTTTTGGTGAAACGCCGTGTTGGAGAAACTTCGTGTTGGAGAAACTCCGTGTTAGAGAAACTCTGTGTTGGAGAAAATTATTGTTAAAAACTTGTTGGAGAAATTCCGTGTTGGAGAAACTCTGTGTTGGAGAAACTCCTTGTTGGAGGAACTCCATGTTGGAGAAACTCCATTTTGAGGAAACTCCGTGTTGGGGAAACGCCGTGTTGGAGAAACGTCGTGTTGGAGAAATTTCGTGTTGGAGAAACTGCGTGTTGGCGAAACTCCATGTTGTAGAAACTTCGTGTTGGAGAAACTCTGTGTTGGAGAAACTTATTGTTAGAGAAACTCCGTGTTGGAGAAACTTCGTGCTGGAGAAACTTCGTGTTATAGAAACTCTGTGTCGGGGAAAATCCGTGTTGGAGAAACTCCGTGTTGGAGAAACTCCATGTTGGAGAAACTCCGTGTTGGAGAAACTCCGTGTCGGGGAAACTCCGTGTTGGAGAAACTCCGTGTTGGATGAACTCCGTGTTGGAGAAAATTCTTGTTGGAGAAACTCCGTGCTATAGCAACTCCGTGTTGGAGAAACTCTGTGCTGGAGAAACTCCGCGCTGGAGAAACTCCGTGTGGGAGAAACTTCGTGTCGGAGAAACTCTGTGTTGAAGAAACTCCGTGTTGGAGAAACACCACGTTAGAGAAACTCCGTGTTGGAGAAAATCCCTGTTGTAGAAACTTCATTTTAGATAAACGCCATCTCTTAGAAACTCCCTGTTTAATAAACTCCCTGTTGGAGAAAGTTCATGTTGGAGAAACTCCCTGTTGGAAACCTCTTTGTTGGAGAAACTCCCTGTTGCAGAAACTCCGTGTTGGAGAAACTCCGTGTTGGAGATACTACGTGTTGGAGAAACTGCGTGTTGGAGAAACTCTGAGTTCGAGAATCTCCGTGTTGTAGAAACTCCGTGTTGTAGAAACTCCGTGTTGGAGAAACTCCGTGTCGGAGAAACTCCGTGCTGGAGAAACTCCGTGTTGGAGAAAGTCCGTGTTGGAGAAACTCCGTGTTGGAGAAACTCCGTGTTTTAGAAACTCCGTGTTGGAGAAACTCCGTGTTAGAGAAACTCCATGTTGGAGATAATTCTTGTTGGAGAAACTCCTTGGAGAAAATCCTTGTTAGAGAAACTCCATGTTGTAGAAACTCCGTGTTGGAGAAACTCCGTGTTTTGGAAACTCCGTGTTGGGGAAATGCCGTGATGGAGAAACTCCATGTTGTAGAAACTATGTGTTGAAGAAACTCCGTGTTGGAGAAACTCCGTGTTGGAGAAACTCCGATTTGGAGAAACTCCGTGTTGGAGAAATTTTGTTTTTGGTGAAACGCCGTGTTGGAGAAACTTCGTGTTGGAGAAACTCCGTGTTAGAGAAACTCCGTGTTGGAGAAACTCTGTGTTGGAGAAACTCCTTGTTGGAGGAACTCCATGTTGGAGAAACTCAATGTTGAGGAAACTCCGTGTTGGGGAAACGCCGTATTGGAGAAACTCCGTGTTGGAGAAACTTTATGTTGTTGAAACTCCGTGTTGGAGAAACTCCTTGTTGTAGAAACTCCGTGTAGGAGAAACTCCGTGTTTTAGAAACTCCGTGTTGGAGAAACTTCGTGTTGGAGAAACTCCGTGTCGGAGAAACTCCGTATTGGAGAAACTCCGTGTTGGAGAAACTTTATGTTGGAGAAACTCCATGTCGAAGAAACTTCGTATTGGAGAAACTCCGTGTTGGAGAAACTTTATGTTGTAGAAACTCCGTGTTGGGGAAACGCCGTGTTGGAGAATCTTCGTGTTGGAGAAAATTCGTGCAAGAGAAATTCCGTGTTGGAGAAACTCCGTGTTGAAGAAACTGCTTGTTGGAGAAACTCCTTGTTGGAGCAAATCCGTGTTGGAGAAACTCCGTGTTGGAGAAACTCCGTGTTGGAGAAATTCCGTGTTGGGGAAACGCCGTGTTGGAGAAACTCCGTGTTGGAGAAACTCCGTGTTGGAGAAACTCCATGTTGGAGAAAAGCATTGTTGGAGAAACTCCGTGTTGGAGAAACTCCGTGTTGGAGAAACTCTGTCGGAGAAACTACGTGTCGGAGAAACTCCGTGTCGGAGCGTGTTGGAGAAATATTATGTGTTAGAAACTCCGTGTTGGAGAAACTCCATGTTGTAGAAACTCCGTGTAGGAGAAACTCCGTGTTTTAGAAACTCCGTGTTGGAGAAACTCCGTGTTGTAGAAACTCTGTGTTCGAGAAATTCCGTGTCGGAGAAACTCCGTGTTGGAGAAACTCCGTGTTGGAGAAATTTCGTGTTAGAGAAACTCCATGTTCGAGAACCTTCTTGTTGGAGAAACTCCTTGTTGGAGAAAATCCTTGTTGGAGAAACTCCGTGTTGGAGAAACTCCGTGTTTCGGAAACTCCGTGTTGGGGAAACGCCGTGATGGAGAAACTCCATGTTGTAGAAACTATGTGTTGAAGAAACTCCGTGTTGGAGAAACTCCGTGTTAGAGAAACTCCGATTTGGAGAAACTCCGTGTTGGAGAAATTTTGTTTTTGGTGAAACACCGTGTTGGAGAAACTTCGTGTTGGAGAAACTCCGTGTTAGAGAAACTCTGTGTAGGAGAAACTTATTGTTAAAAAACTTGTTGGAGAAATTCCGCGTTGGAGAAACTCCGTGTTGGAGAAACTCCTTCTTGGAGCAAATCCGTGTTGGAGAAACTCCGTGTTGGAGAAACTCCGTGTTGGAGAAATTCCGTGTTGGGGAAACGCCGTGTTGGAGAAATTCTGTGTTGGAGAAACTCCGTGTTGGAGAAACTCCGTGTTGGAGAAAATCATTGTTGGAGAAACTCCGTGTTGGAGAAACTCCGTGTTGGAGAAACTCTGTCGGAGAAACTACGTGTCGGAGAAACTCCGTGTCGGAGAAACTCCGTGTTGGAGAAACTTTATGTGTTAGAAACTCCGTGTTGGAGAAAATCATTGTTGGAGAAACTCCATGTTGGAGAAACTCCGTGCTGGAGAAACTCCGTGTTGTTTAAACTCCATGTTGGGGAAAATCCGTATTGGAGAAACTCCGTGTTGGAGAAACTCCGTGTTGGGGAAACTCCGTGTTGGAGAAACGCAGTGTTGGAGAAAATTCGTGGAAGAGAAATTCCGTGTTGGAGAAATTCCGTGTTGGAGAAACTCCGTGTTGAAGAAACTGCTTGTTGGAGAAACTCCTTGTTGGAGCAAATCCGTGTTGGAGAAACTCCGTGTTGGAGAAACTCCGTGTTGGAGAAATTCCGTGTTGTAGAAAAGCCGTGTTGGAGAAACTCCGTGTTGGAGAAACTCTGTGTTGGAGAAACTCCGTGTTGGAGAAACTCCATGTTGGAGAAAATCATTGTTGGAGAAACTCCGTGTTGGAGAAA
Organism: Amblyomma americanum; assembly: GCA_030143305.2. Lineage (NCBI taxonomy): Eukaryota > Metazoa > Arthropoda > Arachnida > Ixodida > Ixodidae > Amblyomma > Amblyomma americanum. Next base: position 36,410 of record JARKHS020032585.1, on the reverse strand, counting down.
TTCCGTGTTGGGGAAACGCCGTGTTGGAGAAACTCCGTGTTGGAGAAACTCCGTGTTGGAGAAACTCCATGTTGGAGAAAAGCATTGTTGGAGAAACTCCGTGTTGGGGAAACGCCGTGTTGGAGAATCTTCATGTTGGAGAAAATCCGTGTTGGAGAATCTCCTTGTTGGAGAAACTCCGTTTTGGAGAAACTCCGTGTTGGAGAAACTCCATGTTGGAGAAAATCATTGTTGGAGAAACTCCTCGGAGAAACTCCGTGTTGGAGAAACTCTGTCAGAGAAACTACGTGTCGGGGAAACTCAGTGTCGGAGAAACTCCGTGTTGGAGAAACTATGTGTTAGAAACTCCGTGTTGGAGAAACTCCATGTTGTAGAAACTCCGTGTAGGAGAAACTCCGTGTTTTAGAAACTCCGTGTTGGAGAAACTCCGTGTTGTAGAAACTCTGTGTCCGAGAAACTCCGTGTCGGAGAAACTCCGTGTTGGATAAACTCCGTGTTGGAGAAACTCCGTGTTGGAGAAACTCCGTGTTAGAGAAACTCCATGTTGGAGAACCTTCTTGGAGAAACTCCTTGTTGGAGAAAATTCTTGTTGGAGAAACTCCATGTTGGAGAAACTCCGTGTTGGAGAAAGTCCGTGTTGGAGAAACTCCGTGTTGGAGAAACTCCGTGTTTTAGAAACTCCGTGTTGGAGAAACTCCGTGTTAGAGAAACTCCATGTTGGAGAAACTTCTTGTTGGAGAAACTCCTTGGAGAAAATCCTTGTTAGAGAAACTCCATGTTGTAGAAACTCCGTGTTGGAGAAACTCCGTGTTTTGGAAACTCCGTGTTGGGGAAACGCCGTGATGGAGAAACTCCGTGTTAGAGAAACTCTGTGTTGGAGAAAATTATTGTTAAAAACTTGTTGGAGAAATTCCGTGTTGGAGAAACTCTGTGTTGGAGAAACTCCTTGTTGGAGGAACTCCATGTTGGAGAAACTCCATTTTGAGGAAACTCCGTGTTGGGGAAACGCCGTGTTGGAGAAACGTCGTGTTGGAGAAATTTCGTGTTGGAGAAACTGCGTGTTGGCGAAACTCCATGTTGTAGAAACTTCGTGTTGGAGAAACTCTGTGTTGGAGAAACTTATTGTTAGAGAAACTCCGTGTTGGAGAAACTTCGTGCTGGAGAAACTTCGTGTTATAGAAACTCTGTGTCGGAGAAAATCCGTGTTGGAGAAACTCCGTGTTGGAGAAACTCCATGTTGGAGAAACTCCGTGTTGGAGAAACTCCGTGTCGGGGAAACTCCGTGTTGGAGAAACTCCGTGTTGGATGAACTCCGTGTTGGAGAAAATTCTTGTTGGAGAAACTCCGTGCTATAGCAACTCCGTGTTGGAGAAACTCTGTGCTGGAGAAACTCCGCGCTGGAGAAACTCCGTGTGGGAGAAACTCCGTGTCGGAGAAACTCTGTGTTGAAGAAACTCCGTGTTGGAGAAACACCACGTTAGAGAAACTCCGTGTTGGAGAAAATCCCTGTTGTAGAAACTTCATTTTAGATAAACGCCATCTCTTAGAAACTCCCTGTTTAATAAACTCCCTGTTGGAGAAAGTTCATGTTGGAGAAACTCCCTGTTGGAAACCTCTTTGTTGGAGAAACTCCCTGTTGCAGAAACTCCGTGTTGGAGAAACTCCGTGTTGGAGATACTACGTGTTGGAGAAACTGCGTGTTGGAGAAACTCTGAGTTCGAGAATCTCCGTGTTGTAGAAACTCCGTGTTGTAGAAACTCCGTGTTGGAGAAACTCCGTGTCGGAGAAACTCCGTGCTGGAGAAACTCCGTGTTGGAGAAAGTCCGTGTTGGAGAAACTCCGTGTTGGAGAAACTCCGTGTTTTAGAAACTCCGTGTTGGAGAAACTCCGTGTTAGAGAAACTCCATGTTGGAGATAATTCTTGTTGGAGAAACTCCTTGGAGAAAATCCTTGTTAGAGAAACTCCATGTTGTAGAAACTCCGTGTTGGAGAAACTCCGTGTTTTGGAAACTCCGTGTTGGGGAAATGCCGTGATGGAGAAACTCCATGTTGTAGAAACTATGTGTTGAAGAAACTCCGTGTTGGAGAAACTCCGTGTTGGAGAAACTCCGATTTGGAGAAACTCCGTGTTGGAGAAATTTTGTTTTTGGTGAAACGCCGTGTTGGAGAAACTTCGTGTTGGAGAAACTCCGTGTTAGAGAAACTCCGTGTTGGAGAAACTCTGTGTTGGAGAAACTCCTTGTTGGAGGAACTCCATGTTGGAGAAACTCAATGTTGAGGAAACTCCGTGTTGGGGAAACGCCGTATTGGAGAAACTCCGTGTTGGAGAAACTTTATGTTGTTGAAACTCCGTGTTGGAGAAACTCCTTGTTGTAGAAACTCCGTGTAGGAGAAACTCCGTGTTTTAGAAACTCCGTGTTGGAGAAACTTCGTGTTGGAGAAACTCCGTGTCGGAGAAACTCCGTATTGGAGAAACTCCGTGTTGGAGAAACTTTATGTTGGAGAAACTCCATGTCGAAGAAACTTCGTATTGGAGAAACTCCGTGTTGGAGAAACTTTATGTTGTAGAAACTCCGTGTTGGGGAAACGCCGTGTTGGAGAATCTTCGTGTTGGAGAAAATTCGTGCAAGAGAAATTCCGTGTTGGAGAAACTCCGTGTTGAAGAAACTGCTTGTTGGAGAAACTCCTTGTTGGAGCAAATCCGTGTTGGAGAAACTCCGTGTTGGAGAAACTCCGTGTTGGAGAAATTCCGTGTTGGGGAAACGCCGTGTTGGAGAAACTCCGTGTTGGAGAAACTCCGTGTTGGAGAAACTCCATGTTGGAGAAAAGCATTGTTGGAGAAACTCCGTGTTGGAGAAACTCCGTGTTGGAGAAACTCTGTCGGAGAAACTACGTGTCGGAGAAACTCCGTGTCGGAGCGTGTTGGAGAAATATTATGTGTTAGAAACTCCGTGTTGGAGAAACTCCATGTTGTAGAAACTCCGTGTAGGAGAAACTCCGTGTTTTAGAAACTCCGTGTTGGAGAAACTCCGTGTTGTAGAAACTCTGTGTTCGAGAAACTCCGTGTCGGAGAAACTCCGTGTTGGAGAAACTCCGTGTTGGAGAAATTTCGTGTTAGAGAAACTCCATGTTCGAGAACCTTCTTGTTGGAGAAACTCCTTGTTGGAGAAAATCCTTGTTGGAGAAACTCCGTGTTGGAGAAACTCCGTGTTTCGGAAACTCCGTGTTGGGGAAACGCCGTGATGGAGAAACTCCATGTTGTAGAAACTATGTGTTGAAGAAACTCCGTGTTGGAGAAACTCCGTGTTAGAGAAACTCCGATTTGAAGAAACTCCGTGTTGGAGAAATTTTGTTTTTGGTGAAACACCGTGTTGGAGAAACTTCGTGTTGGAGAAACTCCGTGTTAGAGAAACTCTGTGTAGGAGAAACTTATTGTTAAAAAACTTGTTGGAGAAATTCCGCGTTGGAGAAACTCCGTGTTGGAGAAACTCCTTCTTGGAGCAAATCCGTGTTGGAGAAACTCCGTGTTGGAGAAACTCCGTGTTGGAGAAATTCCGTGTTGGGGAAACGCCGTGTTGGAGAAATTCTGTGTTGGAGAAACTCCGTGTTGGAGAAACTCCGTGTTGGAGAAAATCATTGTTGGAGAAACTCCGTGTTGGAGAAACTCTGTCGGAGAAACTACGTGTCGGAGAAACTCCGTGTCGGAGAAACTCCGTGTTGGAGAAACTTTATGTGTTAGAAACTCCGTGTTGGAGAAAATCATTGTTGGAGAAACTCCATGTTGGAGAAACTCCGTGCTGGAGAAACTCCGTGTTGTTTAAACTCCATGTTGGGGAAAATCCGTATTGGAGAAACTCCGTGTTGGAGAAACTCCGTGTTGGGGAAACTCCGTGTTGGAGAAACGCAGTGTTGGAGAAAATTCGTGGAAGAGAAATTCCGTGTTGGAGAAATTCCGTGTTGGAGAAACTCCGTGTTGAAGAAACTGCTTGTTGGAGAAACTCCTTGTTGGAGCAAATCCGTGTTGGAGAAACTCCGTGTTGGAGAAACTCCGTGTTGGAGAAATTCCGTGTTGTAGAAAAGCCGTGTTGGAGAAACTCCGTGTTGGAGAAACTCTGTGTTGGAGAAACTCCGTGTTGGAGAAACTCCATGTTGGAGAAAATCATTGTTGGAGAAACTCCGTGTTGGAGAAATTCCGTGTTGGGGAAACGCCGTGTTGGAGAAACTCCGTGTTGGAGAAACTCCGTGTTGGAGAAACTCCATGTTGGAGAAAAGCATTGTTGGAGAAACTCCGTGTTGGAGAAACTCCGTGTTGGAGAAACTCTGTCGGAGAAACTACGTGTCGGAGAAACTCCGTGTCGGAGCGTGTTGGAGAAATATTGTGTTAGAAACTCCGTGTTGGAGAAACTCCATGTTGTAGAAACTCCGTGTAGGAGAAACTCCGTGTTTTAGAAACTCCGTGTTGGAGAAACTCCGTGTTGTAGAAACTCTGTGTTCGAGAAACTCCGTGTCGGAGAAACTCCGTGTTGGAGAAACTCCGTGTTGGAGAAACTCCGTGTTGGAGAAATTTCGTGTTAGAGAAACTCCATGTTCGAGAACCTTCTTGTTGGAGAAACTCCTTGTTGGAGAAAATCCTTGTTGGAGAAACTCCGTGTTGGAGAAACTCCGTGTTTCGGAAACTCCGTGTTGGGGAAACGCCGTGATGGAGAAACTCCATGTTGTAGAAACTATGTGTTGAAGAAACTCCGTGTTGGAGAAACTCCGTGTTAGAGAAACTCCGATTTGGAGAAACTCCGTGTTGGAGAAATTTTGTTTTTGGTGAAACGCCGTGTTGGAGAAACTTCGTGTTGGAGAAACTCCGTGTTAGAGAAACTCTGTGTAGGAGAAACTTATTGTTAAAAACTTGTTGGAGAAATTCCGCGTTGGAGAAACTCCGTGTTGGAGAAACTCCTTCTTGGAGCAAATCCGTGTTGGAGAAACTCCGTGTTGGAGAAACTCCGTGTTGGAGAAATTCCGTGTTGGGGAAACGCCGTGTTGGAGAAACTCTGTGTTGGAGAAACTCCGTGTTGGAGAAACTCCGTGTTGGAGAAACGCCGTGTTGGAGAAACTCCGTGTTGGAGAAACTTCGTGCAGGAGAAACTCCGTGTTGGAGAAACTCCGTGTTGAAGAAACTGCTTGTTGGAGAAACTCCTTGTTGGAGAAACTCCGTGTTGGAGAAACTCCGTGTTGGAGAAACTCCGTGTTGGAGAAATTCCGTGTTGGGGAAACGCCGTGTTGGAGAAACTCCGTGTTGGAGAAACTCCGTGTTGGAGAAACTCCATGTTGGAGAAAAGCATTGTTGGAGAAACTCCGTGTTGGAGAAACTCCGTGTTGGAGAAACTCGTGTCGGAGAAACTACGTGTCGGAGAAACTCCGTGTCGGAGCGTGTTGGAGAAATATTATGTGTTGGAGAAACTCCGTGTTGGAGAAACTCCATGTTGTAGAAACTCCGTGTAGGAGAAACTCCGTGTTTTAGAAACTCCGTGTTGGAGAAACTCCGTGTTGTAGAAACTCTGTGTTCGAGAAACTCCGTGTCGGAGAAACTCCGTGTTGGAGAAACTCCGTGTTGGAGAAACTTCGTGTTAGAGAAACTCCATGTTCGAGAACCTTCTTGTTGGAGAAACTCCTTGTTGGAGAAAATCCTTGTTGGAGAAACTCCGTGTTGGAGAAACTCCGTGTTTCGGAAACTCCGTGTTGGGGAAACGCCGTGATGGAGAAACTCCATGTTGTAGAAACTATGTGTTGAAGAAACTCCGTGTTGGAGAAACTCCGTGTTAGAGAAACTCCGATTTGGAGAAACTCCGTGTTGGAGAAATTTTGTTTTTGGTGAAACACCGTGTTGGAGAAACTTCGTGTTGGAGAAACTCCGTGTTAGAGAAACTCTGTGTAGGAGAAACTTATTGTTGGAGAAAACTTGTTGGAGAAATTCCGCGTTGGAGAAACTCCGTGTTGGAGAAACTCCTTCTTGGAGCAAATCCGTGTTGGAGAAACTCCGTGTTGGAGAAACTGCCGTGTTGGAGAAATTCCGTGTTGGGGAAACGCCGTGTTGGAGAAACTTCTGTGTTGGAGAAACTCCGTGTTGGAGAAACTCCGTGTTGGAGAAAATCATTGTTGGAGAAACTCCGTGTTGGAGAAACTCCGTGTTGGAGAAACTCGTGTCGGAGAAACTACGTGTCGGAGAAACTCCGTGTCGGAGAAACTCCGTGTTGGAGAAACTTTATGTGTTGAGAAACTCCGTGTTGGAGAAAATCATTGTTGGAGAAACTCCATGTTGGAGAAACTCCGTGCTGGAGAAACTCCGTGTTGTTTAAACTCCATGTTGGGGAAAATCCGTATTGGAGAAACTCCGTGTTGGAGAAACTCCGTGTTGGGGAAACTCCGTGTTGGAGAAACGCAGTGTTGGAGAAAATTCGTGGAAGAGAAATTCCGTGTTGGAGAAATTCCGTGTTGGAGAAACTCCGTGTTGAAGAAACTGCTTGTTGGAGAAACTCCTTGTTGGAGCAAATCCGTGTTGGAGAAACTCCGTGTTGGAGAAACTCCGTGTTGGAGAAATTCCGTGTTGTAGAAACGCCGTGTTGGAGAAACTCCGTGTTGGAGAAACTCTGTGTTGGAGAAACTCCGTGTTGGAGAAACTCCATGTTGGAGAAACTCATTGTTGGAGAAACTCCGTGTTGGAGAAATTCCGTGTTGGGGAAACGCCGTGTTGGAGAAACTCCGTGTTGGAGAAACTCCGTGTTGGAGAAACTCCATGTTGGAGAAAAGCATTGTTGGAGAAACTCCGTGTTGGGGAAACGCCGTGTTGGAGAATCTTCGTGTTGGAGAAAATCCGTGTTGGAGAATCTCCTTGTTGGAGAAACTCCGTTTTGGAGAAACTCCGTGTTGGAGAAACTCCATGTTGGAGAAAATCATTGTTGGAGAAACTCCTCGTTGGAGAAACTCCGTGTTGGAGAAACTCTGTCAGAGAAACTACGTGTCGGGGAAACTCAGTGTCGGAGAAACTCCGTGTTGGAGAAACTATGTGTTAGAAACTCCGTGTTGGAGAAACTCCATGTTGTAGAAACTCCGTGTAGGAGAAACTCCGTGTTTTAGAAACTCCGTGTTGGAGAAACTCCGTGTTGTAGAAACTCTGTGTCCGAGAAACTCCGTGTCGGAGAAACTCCGTGTTGGATAAACTCCGTGTTGGAGAAACTCCGTGTTGGAGAAACTCCGTGTTAGAGAAACTCCATGTTGGAGAACCTTCTTGGAGAAACTCCTTGTTGGAGAAAATTCTTGTTGGAGAAACTCCATGTTGGAGAAACTCCGTGTTGGAGAAAGTCCGTGTTGGAGAAACTCCGTGTTGGAGAAACTCCGTGTTTTAGAAACTCCGTGTTGGAGAAACTCCGTGTTAGAGAAACTCCATGTTGGAGAAACTTCTTGTTGGAGAAACTCCTTGGAGAAAATCCTTGTTAGAGAAACTCCATGTTGTAGAAACTCCGTGTTGGAGAAACTCCGTGTTTTGGAAACTCCGTGTTGGGGAAACGCCGTGATGGAGAAACTCCATGTTGTAGAAACTATGTGTTGAAGAAACTCCGTGTTGGAGAAACTCCGTGTTGGAGAAATTTTGTTTTTGGGTGAAACGCCGTGTTGGAGAAACTTCGTGTTGGAGAAACTCCGTGTTAGAGAAACTCTGTGTTGGAGAAAATTATTGTTAAAAACTAGTTGGAGAAATTCCGTGTTGGAGAAACTCTGTGTTGGAGAAACTCCTTGTTGGAGGAACTCCATGTTGGAGAAACTCCATTTTGAGGAAACTCCGTGTTGGGGAAACGCCGTGTTGGAGAAACGTCGTGTTGGAGAAATTTCGTGTTGGAGAAACTGCGTGTTGGCGAAACTCCATGTTGTAGAAACTTCGTGTTGGAGAAACTCTGTGTTGGAGAAACTTATTGTTAGAGAAACTCCGTGTTGGAGAAACTTCGTGCTGGAGAAACTTCGTGTTATAGAAACTCTGTGTCGGAGAAAATCCGTGTTGGAGAAACTCCGTGTTGGAGAAACTCCATGTTGGAGAAACTCCGTGTTGGAGAAACTCCGTGTCGGGGAAACTCCGTGTTGGAGAAACTCCGTGTTGGATGAACTCCGTGTTGGAGAAAATCCTTGTTGGAGAAACTCCGTGCTATAGCAACTCCGTGTTGGAGAAACTCTGTGCTGGAGAAACTCCGCGCTGGAGAAACTCCGTGTGGGAGAAACTCCGTGTCGGAGAAACTCTGTGTTGAAGAAACTCCGTGTTGGAGAAACACCACGTTAGAGAAACTCCGTGTTGGAGAAAATCCCTGTTGTAGAAACTTCATTTTAGATAAACACCATCTCTTAGAAACTCCCTGTTTAATAAACTCCCTGTTGGAGAAAGTTCATGTTGGAGAAACTCCCTGTTGGAAACCTCTTTGTTGGAGAAACTCCCTGTTGCAGAAACTCCGTGTTGGAGAAACTCCGTGTTGGAGATACTACGTGTTGGAGAAACTGCGTGTTGGAGAAACTCTGAGTTCGAGAATCTCCGTGTTGTAGAAACTCCGTGTTGTAGAAACTCCGTGTTGGAGAAACTCCGTGTCGGAGAAACTCCGTGCTGGAGAAACTCCGTGTTGGAGAAAGTCCGTGTTGGAGAAACTCCGTGTTGGAGAAACTCCGTGTTTTAGAAACTCCGTGTTGGAGAAACTCCGTGTTAGAGAAACTCCATGTTGGAGATAATTCTTGTTGGAGAAACTCCTTGGAGAAAATCCTTGTTAGAGAAACTCCATGTTGTAGAAACTCCGTGTTGGAGAAACTCCGTGTTTTGGAAACTCCGTGTTGGGGAAATGCCGTGATGGAGAAACTCCATGTTGTAGAAACTATGTGTTGAAGAAACTCCGTGTTGGAGAAACTCCGTGTTGGAGAAACTCCGATTTGGAGAAACTCCGTGTTGGAGAAATTTTGTTTTTGGTGAAACGCCGTGTTGGAGAAACTTCGTGTTGGAGAAACTCCGTGTTAGAGAAACTCCGTGTTGGAGAAACTCTGTGTTGGAGAAACTCCTTGTTGGAGGAACTCCATGTTGGAGAAACTCAATGTTGAGGAAACTCCGTGTTGGGGAAACGCCGTATTGGAGAAACTCCGTGTTGGAGAAACTTTATGTTGTTGAAACTCCGTGTTGGAGAAACTCCTTGTTGTAGAAACTCCGTGTAGGAGAAACTCCGTGTTTTAGAAACTCCGTGTTGGAGAAACTTCGTGTTGGAGAAACTCCGTGTCGGAGAAACTCCGTATTGGAGAAACTCCGTGTTGGAGAAACTTTATGTTGGAGAAACTCCATGTCGAAGAAACTTCGTATTGGAGAAACTCCGTGTTGGAGAAACTTTATGTTGTAGAAACTCCGTGTTGGGGAAACGCCGTGTTGGAGAATCTTCGTGTTGGAGAAAATTCGTGCAAGAGAAATTCCGTGTTGGAGAAACTCCGTGTTGAAGAAACTGCTTGTTGGAGAAACTCCTTGTTGGAGCAAATCCGTGTTGGAGAAACTCCGTGTTGGAGAAACTCCGTGTTGGAGAAATTCCGTGTTGGGGAAACGCCGTGTTGGAGAAACTCCGTGTTGGAGAAACTCCGTGTTGGAGAAACTCCATGTTGGAGAAAAGCATTGTTGGAGAAACTCCGTGTTGGAGAAACTCCGTGTTGGAGAAACTCTGTCGGAGAAACTACGTGTCGGAGAAACTCCGTGTCGGAGCGTGTTGGAGAAATATTATGTGTTAGAAACTCCGTGTTGGAGAAACTCCATGTTGTAGAAACTCCGTGTAGGAGAAACTCCGTGTTTTAGAAACTCCGTGTTGGAGAAACTCCGTGTTGTAGAAACTCTGTGTTCGAGAAACTCCGTGTCGGAGAAACTCCGTGTTGGAGAAACTCCGTGTTGGAGAAATGGGGAGTTCGTGTTAGAGAAACTCCATGTTCGAGAACCTTCTTGTTGGAGAAACTCCTTGTTGGAGAAAATCCTTGTTGGAGAAACTCCGTGTTGGAGAAACTCCGTGTTTCGGAAACTCCGTGTTGGGGAAACGCCGTGATGGAGAAACTCCATGTTGTAGAAACTATGTGTTGAAGAAACTCCGTGTTGGAGAAACTCCGTGTTAGAGAAACTCCGATTTGGAGAAACTCCGTGTTGGAGAAATTTTGTTTTTGGTGAAACGCCGTGTTGGAGAAACTTCGTGTTGGAGAAACTCCGTGTTAGAGAAACTCTGTGTAGGAGAAACTTATTGTTAAAAAACTTGTTGGAGAAATTCCGCGTTGGAGAAACTCCGTGTTGGAGAAACTCCTTCTTGGAGCAAATCCGTGTTGGAGAAACTCCGTGTTGGAGAAACTCCGTGTTGGAGAAATTCCGTGTTGGGGAAACGCCGTGTTGGAGAAATTCTGTGTTGGAGAAACTCCGTGTTGGAGAAACTCCGTGTTGGAGAAAATCATTGTTGGAGAAACTCCGTGTTGGAGAAACTCGTGTTGGAGAAACTACCGTGTCGGAGAAACTCCGTGTCGGAGAAACTCCGTGTTGGAGAAACTTTATGTGTTAGAAACTCCGTGTTGGAGAAAATCATTGTTGGAGAAACTCCATGTTGGAGAAACTCCGTGCTGGAGAAACTCCGTGTTGTTTAAACTCCATGTTGGGGAAAATCCGTATTGGAGAAACTCCGTGTTGGAGAAACTCCGTGTTGGGGAAACTCCGTGTTGGAGAAACGCAGTGTTGGAGAAAATTCGTGGAAGAGAAATTCCGTGTTGGAGAAATTCCGTGTTGGAGAAACTCCGTGTTGAAGAAACTGCTTGTTGGAGAAACTCCTTGTTGGAGCAAATCCGTGTTGGAGAAACTCCGTGTTGGAGAAACTCCGTGTTGGAGAAATTCCGTGTTGTAGAAACGCCGTGTTGGAGAAACTCCGTGTTGGAGAAACTCTGTGTTGGAGAAACTCCGTGTTGGAGAAACTCCATGTTGGAGAAAATCATTGTTGGAGAAACTCCGTGTTGGAGAAATTCCGTGTTGGGGAAACGCCGTGTTGGAGAAACTCCGTGTTGGAGAAACTCCGTGTTGGAGAAACTCCATGTTGGAGAAAAGCATTGTTGGAGAAACTCCGTGTTGGAGAAACTCCGTGTTGGAGAAACTCTGTCGGAGAAACTACGTGTCGGAGAAACTCCGTGTCGGAGCGTGTTGGAGAAATATTATGTGTTAGAAACTCCGTGTTGGAGAAACTCCATGTTGTAGAAACTCCGTGTAGGAGAAACTCCGTGTTTTAGAAACTCCGTGTTGGAGAAACTCCGTGTTGTAGAAACTCTGTGTTCGAGAAACTCCGTGTCGGAGAAACTCCGTGTTGGAGAAACTCCGTGTTGGAGAAACTCCGTGTTGGAGAAATTTCGTGTTAGAGAAACTCCATGTTCGAGAACCTTCTTGTTGGAGAAACTCCTTGTTGGAGAAAATCCTTGTTGGAGAAACTCCGTGTTGGAGAAACTCCGTGTTTCGGAAACTCCGTGTTGGGGAAACGCCGTGATGGAGAAACTCCATGTTGTAGAAACTATGTGTTGAAGAAACTCCGTGTTGGAGAAACTCCGTGTTAGAGAAACTCCGATTTGGAGAAACTCCGTGTTGGAGAAATTTTGTTTTTGGTGAAACGCCGTGTTGGAGAAACTTCGTGTTGGAGAAACTCCGTGTTAGAGAAACTCTGTGTAGGAGAAACTTATTGTTAAAAACTTGTTGGAGAAATTCCGCGTTGGAGAAACTCCGTGTTGGAGAAACTCCTTCTTGGAGCAAATCCGTGTTGGAGAAACTCCGTGTTGGAGAAACTCCGTGTTGGAGAAATTCCGTGTTGGGGAAACGCCGTGTTGGAGAAACTCTGTGTTGGAGAAACTCCGTGTTGGAGAAACTCCGTGTTGGAGAAAATCATTGTTGGAGAAAACTCCGTGTTGGAGAAACTCCGTGTTGGAGAAACTCTGTCGGAGAAACTACGTGTCGGAGAAACTCCGTGTCGGAGAAACTCCGTGTTGGAGAAACTTTATGTGTTAGAAACTCCGTGTTGGAGAAAATCATTGTTGGAGAAACTCCATGTTGGAGAAACTCCGTGCTGGAGAAACTCCGTGTTGTTTAAACTCCATGTTGGGGAAAATCCGTATTGGAGAAACTCCGTGTTGGAGAAACTCCGTGTTGGGGAAACTCCGTGTTGGAGAAACGCAGTGTTGGAGAAAATTCGTGGAAGAGAAATTCCGTGTTGGAGAAATTCCGTGTTGGAGAAACTCCGTGTTGAAGAAACTGCTTGTTGGAGAAACTCCTTGTTGGAGCAAATCCGTGTTGGAGAAACTCCGTGTTGGAGAAACTCCGTGTTGGAGAAATTCCGTGTTGTAGAAACGCCGTGTTGGAGAAACTCCGTGTTGGAGAAACTCCGTGTTGGAGAAACTCCGTGTTGGAGAAACTCCATGTTGGAGAAAATCATTGTTGGAGAAACTCCGTGTTGGAGAAACTCTGTCGGAGAAACTACGTGTCGGAGAAACTCCGTGTCGGAGAAACTCCGTGTTGGAGAAACTTTGTGTTAGATACTCCGTGTTGGAGAAACTCCATGTTGTAGAAACTCCGTGTAGGAGAAACTCCGTGTTTTAGAAACTCCGTGTTGGAGAAACTCCGTGTTGTAGAAACTCTGTGTTCGAGAAACTCCGTGTCGGAGAAACTCCGTGTTGGAGAAACTCCGTGTTGGAGAAACTCCGTGTTGGAGAAATTTCGTGTTAGAGAAACTCCATGTTGGAGAACCTTCTTGTTGGAGAAACTCCTTGTTGGAGAAAATCCTTGTTGGAGAAACTCCATGTTGGAGAAAATCATTGTTGGAGAAACTCCGTGTTGGAGAAACTCCGTGTTGGAGAAACTGTCGGAGAAACTACGTGTCGGAGAAACTCCGTGTCGGAGAAACTCCGTGTTGGAGAAACTTTATGTGTTAGAAACTCCGTGGTGGAGAAACTCCATGTTGTAGAAACTCCGTGTAGGAGAAACTCCGTGTTTTAGAAACTCCGTGTTGGAGAAACTCCGTGTTGTAGAAACTCTGTGTCCGAGAAACTCCGTGTCGGAGAAACTCCGTTTTGGAGAAACTCCGTGTTGGAGAAACTCCGTGTTGGAGAAACTCAGTGTTAGAGAAACTCCATGTTGGAGAACCTTCTTGTTGGAGAAACTCCTTGTTGGAGAAACTCCGTGCTGGAGAAACTCCGTGTTGTTTAAACTCCATGTTGGGGAAAATCCGTATTGGAGAAACTCCGTGTTGGAGAAACTCCGTGTTGGGGAAACTCCGTGTTGGAGAAACGCAGTGTTGCAGAAAATTCGTGGAAGAGAAATTCCGTGTTGGAGAAATTCCGTGTTGGAGAAACTCCGTGTTGAAGAAACTGCTTGTTGGAGAAACTCCTTGTTGGAGCAAATCCGTGTTGGAGAAACTCCGTGTTGGAGAAACTCCGTGTTGGAGAAATTCCGTGTTGTAGAAACGCCGTGTTGGAGAAACTCCGTGTTGGAGAAACTCTGTGTTGGAGAAACTCCGTGTTGGAGAAACTCCATGTTGGAGAAAATCATTGTTGGAGAAACTCCGTGTTGGAGAAATTCCGTGTTGGGGAAACGCCGTGTTGGAGAAACTCCGTGTTGGAGAAACTCCGTGTTGGAGAAACTCCATGTTGGAGAAAAGCATTGTTGGAGAAACTCCGTGTTGGAGAAACTCCGTGTTGGAGAAACTCTGTCGGAGAAACTACGTGTCGGAGAAACTCCGTGTCGGAGCGTGTTGGAGAAATATTATGTGTTAGAAACACCGTGTTGGAGAAACTCCATGTTGTAGAAACTCCGTGTAGGAGAAACTCCGTGTTTTAGAAACTCCGTGTTGGAGAAACTCCGTGTTGTAGAAACTCTGTGTTCGAGAAACTCCGTGTCGGAGAAACTCCGTGTTGGAGAAACTCCGTGTTGGAGAAACTCCGTGTTGGAGAAATTTCGTGTTAGAGAAACTCCATGTTCGAGAACCTTCTTGTTGGAGAAACTCCTTGTTGGAGAAAATCCTTGTTGGAGAAACTCCGTGTTGGAGAAACTCCGTGTTTCGGAAACTCCGTGTTGGGGAAACGCCGTGATGGAGAAACTCCATGTTGTAGAAACTATGTGTTGAAGAAACTCCGTGTTGGAGAAACTCCGTGTTAGAGAAACTCCGATTTGGAGAAACTCCGTGTTGGAGAAATTTTGTTTTTGGTGAAACGCCGTGTTGGAGAAACTTCGTGTTGGAGAAACTCCGTGTTAGAGAAACTCTGTGTAGGAGAAACTTATTGTTAAAAACTTGTTGGAGAAATTCCGCGTTGGAGAAACTCCGTGTTGGAGAAACTCCTTCTTGGAGCAAATCCGTGTTGGAGAAACTCCGTGTTGGAGAAACTCCGTGTTGGAGAAATTCCGTGTTGGGGAAACGCCGTGTTGGAGAAACTCTGTGTTGGAGAAACTCCGTGTTGGAGAAACTCCGTGTTGGAGAAAATCATTGTTGGAGAAAATCCGTGTTGGAGAAACTCCGTGTTGGAGAAACTCTGTCGGAGAAACTACGTGTCGGAGAAACTCCGTGTCGGAGAAACTCCGTGTTGGAGAAACTTTATGTGTTAGAAACTCCGTGTTGGAGAAAATCATTGTTGGAGAAACTCCATGTTGGAGAAACTCCGTGCTGGAGAAACTCCGTGTTGTTTAAACTCCATGTTGGGGAAAATCCGTATTGGAGAAACTCCGTGTTGGAGAAACTCCGTGTTGGGGAAACTCCGTGTTGGAGAAACGCAGTGTTGGAGAAAATTCGTGGAAGAGAAATTCCGTGTTGGAGAAATTCCGTGTTGGAGAAACTCCGTGTTGAAGAAACTGCTTGTTGGAGAAACTCCTTGTTGGAGCAAATCCGTGTTGGAGAAACTCCGTGTTGGAGAAACTCCGTGTTGGAGAAATTCCGTGTTGTAGAAACGCCGTGTTGGAGAAACTCCGTGTTGGAGAAACTCCGTGTTGGAGAAACTCCGTGTTGGAGAAACTCCATGTTGGAGAAAATCATTGTTGGAGAAACTCCGTGTTGGAGAAACTCTGTCGGAGAAACTACGTGTCGGAGAAACTCCGTGTCGGAGAAACTCCGTGTTGGAGAAACTTTGTGTTAGATACTCCGTGTTGGAGAAACTCCATGTTGTAGAAACTCCGTGTAGGAGAAACTCCGTGTTTTAGAAACTCCGTGTTGGAGAAACTCCGTGTTGTAGAAACTCTGTGTTCGAGAAACTCCGTGTCGGAGAAACTCCGTGTTGGAGAAACTCCGTGTTGGAGAAACTCCGTGTTGGAGAAATTTCGTGTTAGAGAAACTCCATGTTGGAGAACCTTCTTGTTGGAGAAACTCCTTGTTGGAGAAAATCCTTGTTGGAGAAACTCCATGTTGGAGAAAATCATTGTTGGAGAAACTCCGTGTTGGAGAAACTCCGTGTTGGAGAAACTGTCGGAGAAACTACGTGTCGGAGAAACTCCGTGTCGGAGAAACTCCGTGTTGGAGAAACTTTATGTGTTAGAAACTCCGTGGTGGAGAAACTCCATGTTGTAGAAACTCCGTGTAGGAGAAACTCCGTGTTTTAGAAACTCCGTGTTGGAGAAACTCCGTGTTGTAGAAACTCTGTGTCCGAGAAACTCCGTGTCGGAGAAACTCCGTTTTGGAGAAACTCCGTGTTGGAGAAACTCCGTGTTGGAGAAACTCCGTGTTAGAGAAACTCCATGTTGGAGAACCTTCTTGGAGAAACTCCTTGTTGGAGAAAATTCTTGTTGGAGAAACTCCATGTTGGAGAAACTCCGTGTTGGAGAAAGTCCGTGTTGGAGAAACTCCGTGTTGGAGAAACTCCGTGTTTTAGAAACTCCGTGTTGGAGAAACTCCGTGTTAGAGAAACTCCATGTTGGAGAAACTTCTTGTTGGAGAAACTCCTTGGAGAAAATCCTTGTTAGAGAAACTCCATGTTGTAGAAACTCCGTGTTGGAGAAACTCCGTGTTTTGGAAACTCCGTGTTGGGGAAACGCCGTGATGGAGAAACTCCATGTTGTAGAAACTATGTGTTGAAGAAACTCCGTGTTGGAGAAACTCCGTGTTGGAGAAATTTTGTTTTTGGTGAAACGCCGTGTTGGAGAAACTTCGTGTTGGAGAAACTCCGTGTTAGAGAAACTCTGTGTTGGAGAAAATTATTGTTAAAAACTTGTTGGAGAAATTCCGTGTTGGAGAAACTCTGTGTTGGAGAAACTCCTTGTTGGAGGAATTCCATGTTGGAGAAACTCCATTTTGAGGAAACTCCGTGTTGGGGAAACGCCGTGTTGGAGAAACGTCGTGTTGGAGAAATTTCGTGTTGGAGAAACTGCGTGTTGGCGAAACTCCATGTTGTAGAAACTTCGTGTTGGAGAAACTCTGTGTTGGAGAAACTTATTGTTAGAGAAACTCCGTGTTGGAGAAACTTCGTGCTGGAGAAACTTCGTGTTATAGAAACTCTGTGTCGGAGAAAATCCGTGTTGGAGAAACTCCGTGTTGGAGAAACTCCATGTTGGAGAAACTCCGTGTTGGAGAAACTCCGTGTCGGGGAAACTCCGTGTTGGAGAAACTCCGTGTTGGATGAACTCCGTGTTGGAGAAAATCCTTGTTGGAGAAACTCCGTGCTATAGCAACTCCGTGTTGGAGAAACTCTGTGCTGGAGAAACTCCGCGCTGGAGAAACTCCGTGTGGGAGAAACTCCGTGTCGGAGAAACTCTGTGTTGAAGAAACTCCGTGTTGGAGAAACACCACGTTAGAGAAACTCCGTGTTGGTGAAAATCCCTGTTGTAGAAACTTCATTTTAGATAAACACCATCTCTTAGAAACTCCCTGTTTAATAAACTCCCTGTTGGAGAAAGTTCATGTTGGAGAAACTCCCTGTTGGAAACCTCTTTGTTGGAGAAACTCCCTGTTGCAGAAACTCCGTGTTGGAGAAACTCCGTGTTGGAGATACTACGTGTTGGAGAAACTGCGTGTTGGAGAAACTCTGAGTTCGAGAATCTCCGTGTTGTAGAAACTCCGTGTTGTAGAAACTCCGTGTTGGAGAAACTCCGTGTCGGAGAAACTCCGTGCTGGAGAAACTCCGTGTTGGAGAAAGTCCGTGTTGGAGAAACTCCGTGTTGGAGAAACTCCGTGTTTTAGAAACTCCGTGTTGGAGAAACTCCGTGTTAGAGAAACTCCATGTTGGAGATAATTCTTGTTGGAGAAACTCCTTGGAGAAAATCCTTGTTAGAGAAACTCCATGTTGTAGAAACTCCGTGTTGGAGAAACTCCGTGTTTTGGAAACTCCGTGTTGGGGAAATGCCGTGATGGAGAAACTCCATGTTGTAGAAACTATGTGTTGAAGAAACTCCGTGTTGGAGAAACTCCGTGTTGGAGAAACTCCGATTTGGAGAAACTCCGTGTTGGAGAAATTTTGTTTTTGGTGAAACGCCGTGTTGGAGAAACTTCGTGTTGGAGAAACTCCGTGTTAGAGAAACTCCGTGTTGGAGAAACTCTGTGTTGGAGAAACTCCTTGTTGGAGGAACTCCATGTTGGAAAAACTCAATGTTGAGGAAACTCCGTGTTGGGGAAACGCCGTATTGGAGAAACTCCGTGTTGGAGAAACTTTATGTTGTTGAAACTCCGTGTTGGAGAAACTCCTTGTTGTAGAAACTCCGTGTAGGAGAAACTCCGTGTTTTAGAAACTCCGTGTTGGAGAAACTTCGTGTTGGAGAAACTCCGTGTCGGAGAAACTCCGTATTGGAGAAACTCCGTGTTGGAGAAATTTTATGTTGGAGAAACTCCATGTCGAAGAAACTTCGTATTGGAGAAACTCCGTGTTGGAGAAACTTTATGTTGTAGAAACTCCGTGTTGGGGAAACGCCGTGTTGGAGAATCTTCGTGTTGGAGAAAATTCGTGCAAGAGAAATTCCGTGTTGGAGAAACTCCGTGTTGAAGAAACTGCTTGTTGGAGAAACTCCTTGTTGGAGCAAATCCGTGTTGGAGAAACCCCGTGTTGGAGAAACTCCGTGTTGGAGAAATTCCGTGTTGGGGAAACGCCGTGTTGGAGAAACTCCGTGTTGGAGAAACTCCGTGTTGGAGAAACTCCATGTTGGAGAAAAGCATTGTTGGAGAAACTCCGTGTTGGAGAAACTCCGTGTTGGAGAAACTCTATCGGAGAAACTACGTGTCGGAGAAACTCCGTGTCGGAGCGTGTTGGAGAAATATTATGTGTTAGAAACTCCGTGTTGGAGAAACTCCATGTTGTAGAAACTCCGTGTAGGAGAAACTCCGTGTTTTAGAAACTCCGTGTTGGAGAAACTCCGTGTTGTAGAAACTCTGTGTTCGAGAAACTCCGTGTCGGAGAAACTCCGTGTTGGAGAAACTCCGTGTTGGAGAAACTCCGTGTTGGAGAAATTTCGTGTTAGAGAAACTCCATGTTCGAGAACCTTCTTGTTGGAGAAACTCCTTGTTGGAGAAAATCCTTGTTGGAGAAACTCCGTGTTGGAGAAACTCCGTGTTTCGGAAACTCCGTGTTGGGGAAACGCCGTGATGGAGAAACTCCATGTTGTAGAAACTATGTGTTGAAGAAACTCCGTGTTGGAGAAACTCCGTGTTAGAGAAACTCCGATTTGGAGAAACTCCGTGTTGGAGAAATTTTGTTTTTGGTGAAACGCCGTGTTGGAGAAACTTCGTGTTGGAGAAACTCCGTGTTAGAGAAACTCTGTGTAGGAGAAACTTATTGTTAAAAAACTTGTTGGAGAAATTCCGCGTTGGAGAAACTCCGTGTTGGAGAAACTCCTTCTTGGAGCAAATCCGTGTTGGAGAAACTCCGTGTTGGAGAAACTCCGTGTTGGAGAAATTCCGTGTTGGGGAAACGCCGTGTTGGAGAAATTCTGTGTTGGAGAAACTCCGTGTTGGAGAAACTCCGTGCTGGAGAAAATCATTGTTGGAGAAACTCCGTGTTGGAGAAACTCCGTGTTGGAGAAACTCTGTCGGAGAAACTACGTGTCGGAGAAACTCCGTGTCGGAGAAACTCCGTGTTGGAGAAACTTTATGTGTTAGAAACTCCGTGTTGGAGAAAATCATTGTTGGAGAAACTCCATGTTGGAGAAACTCCGTGCTGGAGAAACTCCGTGTTGTTTAAACTCCATGTTGGGGAAAATCCGTATTGGAGAAACTCCGTGTTGGAGAAACTCCGTGTAGGGGAAACTCCGTGTTGGAGAAACGCAGTGTTGGAGAAAATTCGTGGAAGAGAAATTCCGTGTTGGAGAAATTCCGTGTTGGAGAAACTCCGTGTTGAAGAAACTGCTTGTTGGAGAAACTCCTTGTCGGAGCAAATCCGTGTTGGAGAAACTCCGTGTTGGAGAAACTCCGTGTTGGAGAAATTCCGTGTTGTAGAAACGCCGTGTTGGAGAAACTCCGTGTTGGAGAAACTCCGTGTTGGAGAAACTCCGTGTTGGAGAAACTCCATGTTGGAGAAACTCATTGTTGGAGAAACTCCGTGTTGGAGAAACTCCGTGTTGGAGAAACTCCTGTTGGAGAAACTCCGTGTTGGAGAAACTCCGTGTCGGAGAAACTCCGTGTTGGAGAAACTTCTATGTGTTGGAGAAACTCCGTGTTGGAGAAACTCCATGTTGGAGAAACTCCGTGTTGGAGAAAGCTCCGTGTTGGAGAAACTCCGTGTTGGAGAAACTCCGTGTTGTAGAAACTCTGTGTTGGAGAAACTCCGTGTTGGAGAAACTCCGTGTTGGAGAAACTCCGTGTTGGAGAAACTCCGTGTTGGAGAAATTCCGTGTTAGAGAAACTCCATGTTGGAGAAACTCCTTGTTGGAGAAACTCCTTGTTGGAGAAAATCCTTGTTGGAGAAACTCCATGTTGGAGAAACTCATTGTTGGAGAAACTCCGTGTTGGAGAAACTCCGTGTTGGAGAAACTTTGTTGGAGAAACTCCGTGTTGGAGAAACTCCGTGTTGGAGAAACTCCGTGTTGGAGAAACTCTGTGTTGGAGAAACTCCGTGTTGGAGAAACTCCATGTTGGAGAAACTCCGTGTTGGAGAAACTCCGTGTTGGAGAAACTCCGTGTTGGAGAAACTCCGTGTTGGAGAAACTCCTGTTCGAGAAACTCCGTGTCGGAGAAACTCCGTGTTGGAGAAACTCCGTGTTGGAGAAACTCCGTGTTGGAGAAACTCCGTGTTAGAGAAACTCCATGTTGGAGAAACTTCTTGTTGGAGAAACTCCTTGTTGGAGAAAATTCTTGTTGGAGAAACTCCGTGTTGGAGAAACTCCGTGCTGGAGAAACTCCGTGTCGGAGAAAGTCCGTGTTGGAGAAACTCCGTGTTGGAGAAACTCCGTGTTGGAGAAACTCCGTGTTGGAGAAACTCCGTGTTGGAGAAACTCCGTGTTGGAGAAACTCCGTGTTGGAGAAACTCCGTGTTGGAGAAAATCCTTGTTGGAGAAACTCCGTGTTGTAGAAACTCCGTGTTGGAGAAACTCCGTGTCTGGAGAAACTCCGTGTTGGAGAAACTCCGTGTGGAGAAACTCCGTGTTGGAGAAACTCATGTGTTGAAGAAACTCCGTGTTGGAGAAACTCCGTGTTGGAGAAACTCCGTGTTGGAGAAACTCCGTGTTGGAGAAACTTCGTTTTAGATGAAACACCATGTCTTGAGAAACTCCGTGTTGGAGAAACTCCGTGTTGGAGAAACTTCATGTTGGAGAAACTCCCTGTTGAGAAACCTCGTGTTGGAGAAACTCCGTGTTGGAGAAACTCCGTGTTGGAGAAACTCCGTGTTGGAGAAACTCCGTGTTGGAGAAACTGCGTGTTGGAGAAACTCTGTGTTCGAGAAACTCCGTGTTGGAGAAACTCCGTGTTGGAGAAACTCCGTGTTGGAGAAACTCCGTGTTGGAGAAACTCCGTGTTGGAGAAACTCCGTGTTGGAGAAAGTCCGTGTTGGAGAAACTCCGTGTTGGAGAAACTCCGTGTTTTAGAAACTCCGTGTTGGAGAAACTCCGTGTTAGAGAAACTCCATGTTGGAGAAACTTCTTGTTGGAGAAACTCCTTGGAGAAAATCCTTGTTAGAGAAACTCCATGTTGTAGAAACTCCGTGTTGGAGAAACTCCGTGTTTTGGAAACTCCGTGTTGGGGAAATGCCGTGATGGAGAAACTCCATGTTGTAGAAACTATGTGTTGAAGAAACTCCGTGTTGGAGAAACTCCGTGTTGGAGAAACTCCGATTTGGAGAAACTCCGTGTTGGAGAAATTTTGTTTTTGGTGAAACGCCGTGTTGGAGAAACTTCGTGTTGGAGAAACTCCGTGTTGGAGAAACTCCGTGTTGGAGAAACTCTGTGTTGGAGAAACTCCTTGTTGGAGGAACTCCATGTTGGAGAAACTCCATGTTGAGGAAACTCCGTGTTGGGGAAACGCCGTGTTGGAGAAACTCCGTGTTGGAGAAACTTTCATGTTGGAGAAACTCCGTGTTGGAGAAACTCCTTGTTGTAGAAACTCCGTGTAGGAGAAACTCCGTGTTTTAGAAACTCCGTGTTGGAGAAACTTCGTGTTGGAGAAACTCCGTGTCGGAGAAACTCCGTGTCTGGAGAAACTCCGTGTTGGAGAAATATGTTGGAGAAACTCCATGTTGGAGAAACTCCGTATTGGAGAAACTCCGTGTTGGAGAAACTCCGTGTTGGAGAAACTCCGTGTTGGGGAAACGCCGTGTTGGAGAAACTTCGTGTTGGAGAAAATTCCGTGCTAGAGAAATTCCGTGTTGGAGAAACTCCGTGTTGAAGAAACTGCTTGTTGGAGAAACTCCTTGTTGGAGCAAATCCGTGTTGGAGAAACTCCGTGTTGGAGAAACTCCGTGTTGGAGAAATTCCGTGTTGGAGAAACGCCGTGTTGGAGAAACTCCGTGTTGAGAGAAACTCCGTGTTGGAGAAACTCCATGTTGGAGAAAAGTCATTGTTGGAGAAACTCCGTGTTGGAGAAACTCCGTGTTGGAGAAACTCTGTCGGAGAAACTACGTGTCGGAGAAACTCCGTGTCGGAGAACTCGTGTTGGAGAAACTTTATGTGTTAGAAACTCCGTGTTGGAGAAACTCCATGTTGTAGAAACTCCGTGTAGGAGAAACTCCGTGTTTTAGAAACTCCGTGTTGGAGAAACTCCGTGTTGTAGAAACTCTGTGTTCGAGAAACTCCGTGTCGGAGAAACTCCGTGTTGGAGAAACTCCGTGTTGGAGAAACTCCGTGTTGGAGAAATTTCGTGTTAGAGAAACTCCATGTTGGAGAACCTTCTTGTTGGAGAAACTCCTTGTTGGAGAAAATCCTTGTTGGAGAAACTCCGTGTTGGAGAAACTCCGTGTTTGGAAACTCCGTGTTGGGGAAACGCCGTGATGGAGAAACTCCATGTTGTAGAAACTATGTGTTGAAGAAACTCCGTGTTGGAGAAACTCCGTGTTGGAGAAACTCCGATTTGGAGAAACTCCGTGTTGGAGAAATTTTGTTTTTGGTGAAACGCCGTGTTGGAGAAACTTCGTGTTGGAGAAACTCCGTGTTAGAGAAACTCCGTGTTGGAGAAACTCTGTTAAAACTTGTTGGAGAAACTCCGTGTTGGAGAAACTCCGTGTTGGAGAAACTCCGTGTTGGAGAAACTCCGTGTTGGAGAAACTCCGTGTTGGAGAAACTCCGTGTTGGAGAAACTTCCGTGTTGGAGAAACTCCGTGTTGGAGAAATTCTTGTTGGAGAAACTCCGTGTTGGAGAAACTCCGTGCTGGAGAAACTCCGTGTTGGAGAAACTCCGTGTTGGAGAAACTCCGTGTTGGAGAAACTCCGTGTTGGAGAAACTCCGTGTTGGAGAAACTCCGTGTTGGAGAAACTCCATGTTGGAGAAACTTCTTGTGGAGAAACTCCTTGGAGAAAATCCTTGTTGGAGAAACTCCATGTTGTAGAAACTCCGTGTTGGAGAAACTCCGTGTTGTTGAAACTCCGTGTTGGGGAAAATCCGTATTGGAGAAACTCCGTGTTGGAGAAACTCCGTGTTGGAGAAACTCCGTGTTGGAGAAACGCCGTGTTGGAGAAACTTCGTGTTGGAGAAACTCCGTGTTGGAGAAACTTCCGTGTTGGAGAAACTCCGTGTTGAAGAAACTGCGTGTTGGAGAAACTCCGTGTTGGAGAAACTCCGTGTTGGAGAAACTCCGTGTTGGAGAAACTCCGTGTTGGAGAAACTTCCGTGTTGGAGAAACTCCGTGTTGGAGAAACTCCGTGTTGGAGAAACTCCGTGTTGGAGAAACTCCGTGTTGGAGAAACTCCATGTTGGAGAAAATCATTGTTGGAGAAACTCCGTGTTGGAGAAACTCCGTGTTGGAGAAACTCTGTCGGAGAAACTACGTGTCGGAGAAACTCCGTGTCGGAGAAACTCCGTGTTGGAGAAACTTATGTGTTAGAAACTCCGTGTTGGAGAAACTCCATGTTGTAGAAACTCCGTGTAGGAGAAACTCCGTGTTTTAGAAACTCCGTGTTGGAGAAACTCCGTGTTGTAGAAACTCTGTGTTCGAGAAACTCCGTGTCGGAGAAACTCCGTGTTGGAGAAACTCCGTGTTGGAGAAACTCCGTGTTGGAGAAACTTCGTGTTAGAGAAACTCCATGTTGGAGAACCTTCGTTGGAGAAACTCCTTGTTGGAGAAAATCCTTGTTGGAGAAACTCCATGTTGGAGAAACTCCGTGTTGGAGAAACTCCGTGTTGGAGAAACTCCGTGTTGGAGAAACTCACTGTGTTGGAGAAACTCCGTGTTGGAGAAACTCCGTGTTGGAGAAACTCCATGTTGGAGAAACTCCGTGTTGGAGAAACTCCATGTTGTAGAAACTCCGTGTTAGGAGAAACTCCGTGTTGTAGAAACTCCGTGTTGGAGAAACTCCGTGTTGTAGAAACTCTGTGTTGGAGAAACTCCGTGTGGAGAAACTCCGTGTTGGAGAAACTCCGTGTTGGAGAAACTCCGTGTTGGAGAAACTCCGTGTTGGAGAAACTCCATGTTGGAGAACCTTCTTGTTGGAGAAACTCCGTGTTGGAGAAATTCTTGTTGGAGAAACTCCTGTTGGAGAAACTCCGTGCTGGAGAAACTCCGTGTTGGAGAAAGTCCGTGTTGGAGAAACTCCGTGTTGGAGAAACTCCGTGTTTTAGAAACTCCGTGTTGGAGAAACTCCGTGTTGGAGAAACTCCGTGTTGGAGAAACTTCTTGTTGGAGAAACTCCTTGGAGAAAATCTTGTTAGAGAAACTCCATGTTGGAGAAACTCCGTGTTGGAGAAACTCCGTGTTTTGGAAACTCCGTGTTGGGGAAACGCCGTGATGGAGAAACTCCGTGTTGGAGAAACTTCGTGTTGGAGAAACTCCGTGTTGGAGAAACTCCGTGTTGGAGAAACTCTCGATGTTGGAGAAACTCCGTGTTGGAGAAACTTTTGTTGGAGAAACTCCGTGTTGGAGAAACTTCGTGTTGGAGAAACTCCGTGTTGGAGAAACTCTGTGTTGGAGAAACTCCGTGTTGAAGAAACTCCGTGTTGGAGAAACTCCGTGTTGGAGAAACTCCTATGTTGGAGAAACTCCGTGTTGGGGAAACGCCGTGTTGGAGAAACTCCGTGTTGGAGAAACTCCGTGTTGGAGAAACTCCTTGTTGGAGAAACTCCGTTTTGGAGAAACTCCGTGTTGGAGAAACTCCATGTTGGAGAAAATCATTGTTGGAGAAACTCCTCGTTGGAGAAACTCCGTGTTGGAGAAACTCTGTCAGAGAAACTACGTGTCGGAGAAACTCAGTGTCGGAGAAACTCCGTGTTGGAGAAACTATGTGTTGAGAAACTCCGTGTTGGAGAAACTCCATGTTGTAGAAACTCCGTGTAGGAGAAACTCCGTGTTTTAGAAACTCCGTGTTGGAGAAACTCCGTGTTGGAGAAAGCTCATGTGTCGGAGAAACTCCGTGTCGGAGAAACTCCGTGTTGGAGAAACTCCGTGTTGGAGAAACTCCGTGTTGGAGAAACTCCGTGTTGGAGAAACTCCGTGTTGGAGAACCTGCGTGTTGGAGAAACTCCTGAGTTGGAGAAAATCTCCGTGTTGGAGAAACTCCGTGTTGGAGAAACTCCGTGTTGGAGAAAGTCCGTGTTGGAGAAACTCCGTGTTGGAGAAACTCCGTGTTGTAGAAACTCCGTGTTGGAGAAACTCCGTGTTGGAGAAACTCCGTGTTTTAGAAACTCCGTGTTGGAGAAACTCCGTGTTAGAGAAACTCCATGTTGGAGATAATTCTTGTTGGAGAAACTCCTTGGAGAAAATCCTTGTTAGAGAAACTCCATGTTGTAGAAACTCCGTGTTGGAGAAACTCCGTGTTTTGGAAACTCCGTGTTGGGGAAACGCCGTGATGGAGAAACTCCATGTTGTAGAAACTATGTGTTGAAGAAACTCCGTGTTGGAGAAACTCCGTGTTGGAGAAACTCCGATTTGGAGAAACTCCGTGTTGGAGAAATTTTGTTTTTGGTGAAACGCCGTGTTGGAGAAACTTCGTGTTGGAGAAACTCCGTGTTAGAGAAACTCCGTGTTGGAGAAACTCTGTGTTGGAGAAACTCCTTGTTGGAGGAACTCCATGTTGGAGAAACTCAATGTTGAGGAAACTCCGTGTTGGGGAAACGCCGTATTGGAGAAACTCCGTGTTGGAGAAACTTTATGTTGTTGAAACTCCGTGTTGGAGAAACTCCTTGTTGTAGAAACTCCGTGTAGGAGAAACTCCGTGTTTTAGAAACTCCGTGTTGGAGAAACTTCGTGTTGGAGAAACTCCGTGTCGGAGAAACTCCGTATTGGAGAAACTCCGTGTTGGAGAAACTTTATGTTGGAGAAACTCCATGTCGAAGAAACTTCGTATTGGAGAAACTCCGTGTTGGAGAAACTTTATGTTGTAGAAACTCCGTGTTGGGGAAACGCCGTGTTGGAGAATCTTCGTGTTGGAGAAAATCCGTGTTGGAGAATCTCCTTGTTGGAGAAACTCCTTGTTGGAGAAACTCCTTG
The DNA here is from genome assembly GCA_030143305.2 of Amblyomma americanum. Lineage (NCBI taxonomy): Eukaryota > Metazoa > Arthropoda > Arachnida > Ixodida > Ixodidae > Amblyomma > Amblyomma americanum. The sequence continues at coordinate 10,340 of JARKHS020032585.1, read as the reverse complement.
TAGGAGAAACTCCGTGTTGGAGAAACTCCGTGTTGGAGAAACTCCGTGTTGGAGAAAATCATTGTTGGAGAAACTCCGTGTTGGAGAAACTCCGTGTTGGAGAAACTCCGTGTTGGAGAAACTCCATGTTGGAGAAAATCATTGTTGGAGAAACTCCGTGTAGGAGAAACTCCGTGTTGGAGAAACTTTATGTTAGAAACTCCGTGTTGGAGAATCTCCGTGTTGTAGAAACTCCGTGTAGGAGAAACTCTGTGTTTTAGAAACTCCGTGTTGGAGAAACTCCGTGTTGTAGAAACTGTGTCCGAGAAACTCCGTGTTAGAGAAACTCCATGTTGGAGAACCTTCTTGTTGGAGAAACTCCTTGTCGGAGAAAATTCTTGTTGGAGAAACTCCATGTTGGAGAAACTCCGTGCTGGAGAAACTCCGTGTTGGAGAAAGTCCGTGTTGGAGAAACTCCGTGTTGGAGAAACTCCGTGTTGGAGAAACTCCGTGTTGGAGAAACTCCGTGTTGGAGAAACTCCGTGTTGGAGAAACTTCTTGTTGGAGAAACTCCTTGGAGAAAATCCTTGTTAGAGAAACTCCATGTTGTAGAAACTCCGTGTTGGAGAAACTCCGTGTTTCGGAAACTCCGTGTTGGGGAAACGCCGTGATGGAGAAACTCCATGTTGTAGAAACTATGTGTTGAAGAAACTCCGTGTTGGAGAAACTCCGTGTTGGAGAAACTCCGATTTGGAGAAACTCCGTGTTGGAGAAATTTTGTTTTTGGTGAAACGCCGTGTTGGAGAAACTTCGTGTTGGAGAAACTCCGTGTTAGAGAAACTCTGTGTAGGAGAAACTTATTGTTAAAAAACTTGTTGGAGAAATTCCGTGTTGGAGAAACTCCGTGTTGGAGAAACTCCTTGTAGGAGCAAATCCGTGTTGGAGAAACTCCGTGTTTGAGAAACTCCGTGTTGGAGAAATTCTGTGTTGGGGAAACGCCGTGTTGGAGAAACTCCGTGTTGGAGAAACTACGTGTTGGAGAAACTCTATGTTGGAGAAAATCATTGTTGGAGAAACTCCGTGTTGGAGAAACTCCGTGTTGGAGAAACTCTGTCGGAGAAACTACGTGTCGGAGAAACTCCGTGTTGGAGAAACTTTGTGTTAGAAACTCCGTGTTGGAGAAAATCATTGTTGGAGAAACTCCATGTTGGAGAAACTCCGTGCTGGAGAAACTCCGTGTTGTGGAAACTCCATGTTGGGGAAAATCCGTATTGGAGAAACTCCGTGTTGGAGAAACTCCGTGTTGGGGAAACTCCGTGTTGGAGAAACGCAGTGTTGGAGAAAATTCGTGCAAGAGAAATTCCGTGTTGGAGAAACTCCGTGTTGAAGAAACTGCTTGTTGGAGAAACTCCTTGTTGGAGCAAATCCGTGTTGGAGAAACTCCGTGTTGGAGAAACTCCGTGTTGGAGAAATTCCGTGTTGTAGAAACGCCGTGTTGGAGAAACTCCGTGTTGGAGAAACTCCGTGTTGGAGAAACTCCATGTTGGAGGAAATCATTGTTGAAGAAACTCCGTGTTGGAGAAACTCCGTGTTGGAGAAACTCTGTCGGAGAAACTCCGTGTTGGAGAAACTCCGTGTTGGATGAACTCCGTGTTGGAGAAAATCCTTGTTGGAGAAACTCCGTGCTATAGCAACTCCGTGTTGGAGAAACTCTGTGCTGGAGAAACTCCGCGCTGGAGAAACTCCGTGTGGGAGAAACTCCGTGTCGGAGAAACTCTGTGTTGAAGAAACTCCGTGTTGGAGAAACACCACGTTAGAGAAACTCCGTGTTGGAGAAAATCCCTGTTGTAGAAACTTCATTTTAGATAAACACCATCTCTTAGAAACTCCCTGTTTAATAAACTCCCTGTTGGAGAAAGTTCATGTTGGAGAAACTCCCTGTTGGAAACCTCTTTGTTGGAGAAACTCCCTGTTGCAGAAACTCCGTGTTGGAGAAACTCCGTGTTGGAGATACTACGTGTTGGAGAAACTGCGTGTTGGAGAAACTCTGAGTTCGAGAATCTCCGTGTTGTAGAAACTCCGTGTTTCGGAAACTCCGTGTTGGGGAAACGCCGTGATGGAGAAACTCCATGTTGTAGAAACTATGTGTTGAAGAAACTCCGTGTTGGAGAAACTCCGTGTTGGAGAAACTCCGTGTTTTAGAAACTCCGTGTTGGAGAAACTCCGTGTTAGAGAAACTCCATGTTGGAGATAATTCTTGTTGGAGAAACTCCTTGGAGAAAATCCTTGTTAGAGAAACTCCATGTTGTAGAAACTCCGTGTTGGAGAAACTCCGTGTTTTGGAAACTCCGTGTTGGGGAAACGCCGTGATGGAGAAACTCCATGTTGTAGAAACTATGTGTTGAAGAAACTCCGTGTTGGAGAAACTCCGTGTTGGAGAAACTCCGATTTGGAGAAACTCCGTGTTGGAGAAATTTTGTTTTTGGTGAAACGCCGTGTTGGAGAAACTTCGTGTTGGAGAAACTCCGTGTTAGAGAAACTCCGTGTTGGAGAAACTCTGTGTTGGAGAAACTCCTTGTTGGAGGAACTCCATGTTGGAGAAACTCAATGTTGAGGAAACTCCGTGTTGGGGAAACGCCGTATTGGAGAAACTCCGTGTTGGAGAAACTTTATGTTGTTGAAACTCCGTGTTGGAGAAACTCCTTGTTGTAGAAACTCCGTGTAGGAGAAACTCCGTGTTTTAGAAACTCCGTGTTGGAGAAACTTCGTGTTGGAGAAACTCCGTGTCGGAGAAACTCCGTATTGGAGAAACTCCGTGTTGGAGAAACTTTATGTTGGAGAAACTCCATGTCGAAGAAACTTCGTATTGGAGAAACTCCGTGTTGGAGAAACTTTATGTTGTAGAAACTCCGTGTTGGGGAAACGCCGTGTTGGAGAATCTTCGTGTTGGAGAAAATCCGTGTTGGAGAATCTCCTTGTTGGAGAAACTCCTTGTTGGAGAAACTCCTTGTAGGAGAAACTCCGTGTTGGAGAAACTCCGTGTTGGAGAAACTCCGTGTTGGAGAAAATCATTGTTGGAGAAACTCCGTGTTGGAGAAACTCCGTGTTGGAGAAACTCCGTGTTGGAGAAACTCCATGTTGGAGAAAATCATTGTTGGAGAAACTCCGTGTAGGAGAAACTCCGTGTTGGAGAAACTTTATGTTAGAAACTCCGTGTTGGAGAATCTCCGTGTTGTAGAAACTCCGTGTAGGAGAAACTCTGTGTTTTAGAAACTCCGTGTTGGAGAAACTCCGTGTTGTAGAAACTGTGTCCGAGAAACTCCGTGTTAGAGAAACTCCATGTTGGAGAACCTTCTTGTTGGAGAAACTCCTTGTCGGAGAAAATTCTTGTTGGAGAAACTCCATGTTGGAGAAACTCCGTGCTGGAGAAACTCCGTGTTGGAGAAAGTCCGTGTTGGAGAAACTCCGTGTTGGAGAAACTCCGTGTTGGAGAAACTCCGTGTTGGAGAAACTCCGTGTTGGAGAAACTCCGTGTTGGAGAAACTTCTTGTTGGAGAAACTCCTTGGAGAAAATCCTTGTTAGAGAAACTCCATGTTGTAGAAACTCCGTGTTGGAGAAACTCCGTGTTTCGGAAACTCCGTGTTGGGGAAACGCCGTGATGGAGAAACTCCATGTTGTAGAAACTATGTGTTGAAGAAACTCCGTGTTGGAGAAACTCCGTGTTGGAGAAACTCCGATTTGGAGAAACTCCGTGTTGGAGAAATTTTGTTTTTGGTGAAACGCCGTGTTGGAGAAACTTCGTGTTGGAGAAACTCCGTGTTAGAGAAACTCTGTGTAGGAGAAACTTATTGTTAAAAAACTTGTTGGAGAAATTCCGTGTTGGAGAAACTCCGTGTTGGAGAAACTCCTTGTAGGAGCAAATCCGTGTTGGAGAAACTCCGTGTTTGAGAAACTCCGTGTTGGAGAAATTCTGTGTTGGGGAAACGCCGTGTTGGAGAAACTCCGTGTTGGAGAAACTCCGTGTTGGAGAAACTCTATGTTGGAGAAAATCATTGTTGGAGAAACTCCGTGTTGGAGAAACTCCGTGTTGGAGAAACTCTGTCGGAGAAACTACGTGTCGGAGAAACTCCGTGTTGGAGAAACTTTGTGTTAGAAACTCCGTGTTGGAGAAAATCATTGTTGGAGAAACTCCATGTTGGAGAAACTCCGTGCTGGAGAAACTCCGTGTTGTGGAAACTCCATGTTGGGGAAAATCCGTATTGGAGAAACTCCGTGTTGGAGAAACTCCGTGTTGGGGAAACTCCGTGTTGGAGAAACGCAGTGTTGGAGAAAATTCGTGCAAGAGAAATTCCGTGTTGGAGAAACTCCGTGTTGAAGAAACTGCTTGTTGGAGAAACTCCTTGTTGGAGCAAATCCGTGTTGGAGAAACTCCGTGTTGGAGAAACTCCGTGTTGGAGAAATTCCGTGTTGTAGAAACGCCGTGTTGGAGAAACTCCGTGTTGGAGAAACTCCGTGTTGGAGAAACTCCATGTTGGAGGAAATCATTGTTGGAGAAACTCCGTGTTGGAGAAACTCCGTGTTGGAGAAACTCTGTCGGAGAAACTCCGTGTTGGAGAAACTCCGTGTTGGATGAACTCCGTGTTGGAGAAAATCCTTGTTGGAGAAACTCCGTGCTATAGCAACTCCGTGTTGGAGAAACTCTGTGCTGGAGAAACTCCGCGCTGGAGAAACTCCGTGTGGGAGAAACTCCGTGTCGGAGAAACTCTGTGTTGAAGAAACTCCGTGTTGGAGAAACACCACGTTAGAGAAACTCCGTGTTGGAGAAAATCCCTGTTGTAGAAACTTCATTTTAGATAAACACCATCTCTTAGAAACTCCCTGTTTAATAAACTCCCTGTTGGAGAAAGTTCATGTTGGAGAAACTCCCTGTTGGAAACCTCTTTGTTGGAGCAACTCCCTGTTGCAGAAACTCCGTGTTGGAGAAACTCCGTGTTGGAGATACTACGTGTTGGAGAAACTGCGTGTTGGAGAAACTCTGAGTTCGAGAATCTCCGTGTTGTAGAAACTCCGTGTTTCGGAAACTCCGTGTTGGGGAAACGCCGTGATGGAGAAACTCCATGTTGTAGAAACTATGTGTTGAAGAAACTCCGTGTTGGAGAAACTCCGTGTTGGAGAAACTCCGATTTGGAGAAACTCCGTGTTGGAGAAATTTTGTTTTTGGTGAAACGCCGTGTTGGAGAAACTTCGTGTTGGAGAAACTCCGTGTTAGAGAAACTCTGTGTAGGAGAAACTTATTGTTAAAAAACTTGTTGGAGAAATTCCGTGTTGGAGAAACTCCGTGTTGGAGAAACTCCTTGTTGGAGCAAATCCGTGTTGGAGAAACTCCGTGTTTGAGAAACTCCGTGTTGGAGAAATTCTGTGTTGGGGAAACGCCGTGTTGGAGAAACTCCGTGTTGGAGAAACTCCGTGTTGGAGAAACTCTATGTTGGAGAAAATCATTGTTGGAGAAACTCCGTGTTGGAGAAACTCCGTGTTGGAGAAACTCTGTCGGAGAAACTACGTGTCGGAGAAACTCCGTGTTGGAGAAACTTTGTGTTAGAAACTCCGTGTTGGAGAAAATCATTGTTGGAGAAACTCCATGTTGGAGAAACTCCGTGCTGGAGAAACTCCGTGTTGTGGAAACTCCATGTTGGGGAAAATCCGTATTGGAGAAACTCCGTGTTGGAGAAACTCCGTGTTGGGGAAACTCCGTGTTGGAGAAACGCAGTGTTGGAGAAAATTCGTGCAAGAGAAATTCCGTGTTGGAGAAACTCCGTGTTGAAGAAACTGCTTGTTGGAGAAACTCCTTGTTGGAGCAAATCCGTGTTGGAGAAACTCCGTGTTGGAGAAACTCCGTGTTGGAGAAATTCCGTGTTGTAGAAACGCCGTGTTGGAGAAACTCCGTGTTGGAGAAACTCCGTGTTGGAGAAACTCCATGTTGGAGAAACTCCGTGTTGGAGAAACTCCGTGTTGGAGAAACTCCGTGTTGGAGAAACTCTGTCGGAGAAACTACGTGTCGGAGAAACTCCGTGTCGGAGAAACTCCGTGTTGGAAAAACTTTGTGTTAGATACTCCGTGTTGGAGAAACTCCATGTTGTAGAAACTCCGTGTAGGAGAAACTCCGTGTTTTAGAAACTCCGTGTTGGAGAAACTCCGTGTTGTAGAAACTCTGTGTTCGAGAAACTCCGTGTCGGAGAAACTCCGTGTTGGAGAAACTCCGTGTTGGAGAAACTCCGTGTTGGAGAAATTTCGTGTTAGAGAAACTCCATGTTGGAGAACCTTCTTGTTGGAGAAACTCCTTGTTGGAGAAAATCCTTGGAGAAACTCCATGTTGGAGAAAATCATTGTTGGAGAAACTCCGTGTTGGAGAAACTCCGTGTTGGAGAAACTCCGTGTTGGAGAAACTGTCGGAGAAACTCCGTGTCGGAGAAACTCCGTGTTGGAGAAACTCCGTGTTGGAGAAACTCCGTGTTAGAGAAACTCCATGTTGGAGAACCTTCTTGTTGGAGAAACTCCTTGTTGGAGAAAATTCTTGTTGGAGAAACTCCATGTTGGAGAAACTCCGTGCTGGAGAAACTCCGTGTTGGAGGAAGTCCGTGTTGGAGAAACTCCGTGTTGGAGAAACTCCGTGTTTTAGAAACTCCGTGTTGGAGAAACTCCGTGTTAGAGAAACTCCATGTTGGAGAAACTTCTTGTTGGAGAAACTCCTTGGAGAAAATCCTTGTTAGAGAAACTCCATGTTGTAGAAACTCCGTGTTGGAGAAACTCCGTGTTGGGGAAACGCCGTGATGGAGAAACTCCATGTTGTAGAAACTATGTGTTGAAGAAACTTCGTGTTGGAGAAACTCCGTGTTGGAGAAACTCCGATTTGGAGAAACTCCGTGTTGGAGAAATTTTGTTTTTGGTGAAACGCCGTGTTGGAGAAACTTCGTATTGGAGAAACTCCGTGTTGGGGAAACTCCGTGTTGGAGAAACGCAGTGTTGGAGAAAATTCGTGCAAGAGAAATTCCGTGTTGGAGAAACTCCGTGTTGAAGAAACTGCTTGTTGGAGAAACTCCTTGTTGGAGCAAATCCGTGTTGGAGAAACTCCGTGTTGGAGAAACTCCGTGTTGGAGAAATTCCGTGTTGTAGAAACGCCGTGTTGGAGAAACTCCGTGTTGGAGAAACTCCGTGTTGGAGAAACTCCATGTTGGAGAAAATCATTGTTGGAGAAACTCCGTGTTGGAGAAACTCCGTGTTGGAGAAACTCTGTCGGAGAAACTACGTGTCGGAGAAACTCCGTGTCGGAGAAACTCCGTGTTGGAAAAACTTTATGTGTTAGATACTCCGTGTTGGAGAAACTCCATGTTGTAGAAACTCCGTGTAGGAGAAACTCCGTGTTTTAGAAACTCCGTGTTGGAGAAACTCCGTGTTGTAGAAACTCTGTGTTCGAGAAACTCCGTGTCGGAGAAACTCCGTGTTGGAGAAACTCCGTGTTGGAGAAACTCCGTGTTGGAGAAATTTCGTGTTAGAGAAACTCCATGTTGGAGAACCTTCTTGTTGGAGAAACTCCTTGTTGGAGAAAATCCTTGGAGAAACTCCATGTTGGAGAAAATCATTGTTGGAGAAACTCCGTGTTGGAGAAACTCCGTGTTGGAGAAACTCCGTGTTGGAGAAACTGTCGGAGAAACTCCGTGTCGGAGAAACTCCGTGTTGGAGAAACTCCGTGTTGGAGAAACTCCGTGTTAGAGAAACTCCATGTTGGAGAAACTCCGTGTTGGAGAAACTCCGTGTTGGATGAACTCCGTGTTGGAGAAAATCCTTGTTGGAGAAACTCCGTGCTATAGCAACTCCGTGTTGGAGAAACTCTGTGCTGGAGAAACTCCGCGCTGGAGAAACTCCGTGTGGGAGAAACTCCGTGTCGGAGAAACTGTGTTGAAGAAACTCCGTGTTGGAGAAACACCACGTTAGAGAAACTCCGTGTTGGAGAAAATCCCTGTTGTAGAAACTTCATTTTAGATAAACACCATCTCTTAGAAACTCCCTGTTTAATAAACTCCCTGTTGGAGAAAGTTCATGTTGGAGAAACTCCCTGTTGGAAACCTCTTTGTTGGAGAAACTCCCTGTTGCAGAAACTCCGTGTTGGAGAAACTCCGTGTTGGAGATACTACGTGTTGGAGAAACTGCGTGTTGGAGAAACTCTGAGTTCGAGAATCTCCGTGTTGTAGAAACTCCGTGTTGTAGAAACTCCGTGTTGGAGAAACTCCGTGTCGGAGAAACTCCGTGCTGGAGAAACTCCGTGTTGGAGAAAGTCCGTGTTGGAGAAACTCCGTGTTGGAGAAACTCCGTGTTTTAGAAACTCCGTGTTGGAGAAACTCCGTGTTAGAGAAACTCCATGTTGGAGATACTTCTTGTTGGAGAAACTCCTTGGAGAAAATCCTTGTTAGAGAAACTCCATGTTGTAGAAACTCCGTGTTGGAGAAACTCCGTGTTTTGGAAACTCCGTGTTGGGGAAACGCCGTGATGGAGAAACTCCATGTTGTAGAAACTATGTGTTGAAGAAACTCCGTGTTGGAGAAACTCCGTGTTGGAGAAACTCCGATTTGGAGAAACTCCGTGTTGGAGAAATTTTGTTTTTGGTGAAACGCCGTGTTGGAGAAACTTCGTGTTGGAGAAACTCCGTGTTAGAGAAACTCCGTGATGGAGAAACTCTGTGTTGGAGAAACTCCTTGTTGGAGGAACTCCATGTTGGAGAAACTCAATGTTGAGGAAACTCCGTGTTGGGGAAACGCCGTATTGGAGAAACTCCGTGTTGGAGAAACTTTATGTTGTTGAAACTCCGTGTTGGAGAAACTCCTTGTTGTAGAAACTCCGTGTAGGAGAAACTCCGTGTTTTAGAAACTCCGTGTTGGAGAAACTTCGTGTTGGAGAAACTCCGTGTCGGAGAAACTCCGTATTGGAGAAACTCCGTGATGGAGAAACTTTATGTTGGAGAAACTCCATGTCGAAGAAACTTCGTATTGGAGAAACTCCGTGTTGGAGAAACTTTATGTTGTAGAAACTCCGTGTTGGGGAAACGCCGTGTTGGAGAATCTTCGTGTTGGAGAAAATCCGTGTTGGAGAATCTCCTTGTTGGAGAAACTCCTTGTTGGAGAAACTCCTTGTAGGAGAAACTCCGTGTTGGAGAAAATCCGTGTTGGAGAAACTCCGTGTTGGAGAAACTCCACGTTGGAGAAAATCATTGTTGGAGAAACTCCGTGTTGGAGAAACTCCGTGTTGGAGAAACTCCGTGTTGGAGAAACTCCATGTTGGAGAAAATCATTGTTGGAGAAACTCCGTGTCGGAGAAACTCCGTGTTGGAGAAACTTTATGTTAGAAACTCCGTGTTGGAGAATCTCCGTGTTGTAGAAACTCCGTGTAGGAGAAACTCCGTGTTTTAGAAACTCCGTGTTGGAGAAACTCTGTGTTGTAGAAACTGTGTCCGAGAAACTCCGTGTTAGAGAAACTCCATGTTGGAGAACCTTCTTGTTGGAGAAACTCCTTGTCGGAGAAAATTCTTGTTGGAGAAACTCCATGTTGGAGAAACTCCGTGCTGGAGAAACTCCGTGTTGGAGAAAGTCCGTGTTGGAGAAACTCCGTGTTGGAGAAACTCCGTGTTGGAGAAACTCCGTGTTGGAGAAACTCCGTGTTAGAGAAACTCCATGTTGGAGAAACTTCTTGTTGGAGAAACTCCTTGGAGAAAATCCTTGTTAGAGAAACTCCATGTTGTAGAAACTCCGTGTTGGAGAAACTCCGTGTTTCGGAAACTCCGTGTTGGGGAAACGCCGTGATGGAGAAACTCCATGTTGTAGAAACTATGTGTTGAAGAAACTCCATGTTGGAGAAACTCAGTGTTGGAGAAACTCCGATTTGGAGAAACTCCGTGTTGGAGAAATTTTGTTTTTGGTGAAACGCCGTGTTGGAGAAACTTCGTGTTGGAGAAACTCCGTGTTAGAGAAACTCTGTGTAGGAGAAACTTATTGTTAAAAAACTTGTTGGAGAAATTCCGTGTTGGAGAAACTCCGTGTTGGAGAAACTCCTTGTTGGAGCAAATCCGTGTTGGAGAAACTCCGTGTTTGAGAAACTCCGTGTTGGAGAAATTCTGTGTTGGGGAAACGCCGTGTTGGAGAAACTCCGTGTTGGAGAAACTCCGTGTTGGAGAAACTCTATGTTGGAGAAAATCATTGTTGGAGAAACTCCGTGTTGGAGAAACTCCGCGTTGGAGAAACTCTGTCGGAGAAACTAAACCGACCTAAAAAAAAGCAAGTTCTTTCTCAAGTAAGCGCAACGAGGTTGTGCTAAT
>JARKHS020032584.1:5000-23144 GCA_030143305.2 Amblyomma americanum | reverse complement strand
GCCAGAAGAGAGGATCAGCAGCACCAAGACACACTTCAGCACCGAGGCTTCCTTGAAGAACGCAGGAACCACCAGAGCGCTGCACAACCGACTCAATCGCCGCTAGGTGTTCTATTGCTTATACAGATTTACCACACACAGCACATGTGTGATATTCTTCGTTAAATTTCTTTTTATAGCTGCGTGTTCTAAGACATCCTGACCTAACTTCAAATAGCAGGGCACTGCCTCTTGAGTTATAATAAAACGCTTCCTTCCTGGTCTTCTGTTTCCAGTATCGATATAGTTCTACACTATGCTTCTTCTCCATTGAATTTACCCAATTTTTACCTTCCGCACTTTTAACCTGTCGTTTAATGCTCTGTCTTTCTCCGGCCTCGTATCTGGCATACTTACTGGTTAGCTTCCTAGTTCTTTTCCGCCATTCTTAGTCAGCGCTCTTTCTGTATAGACATTTAAATACCTTAGCTGCCCACCTGTTATCGTCTAATTTCCTCAGGCGTTCTTCCTATAGTATTTTACTCTATACTTCCCGTGCTTCGAACGACGTCCAGCCCATATCCCCCTGTACTGCCTCGTTTGTGGTTTTCCCGTGGGCACCTAGTGCTAATCTTCCAACAGCTCTCTGATTTACTTCTAATCACGACTCAATTTCTGCCCTAAAGCACAGAACCGCATTCCCGAAAGTGAGCCCCGGAACCATTATTCCTTTCCAAATACCTCTCAGTACTTCATACCTGTTGCACCCCCACAATGCAGTATGTTTCATTATTCCGGCATCTCTTCGCCCTTTTGCTATGAGAGACTGCTCGTGCTTTTGAGTGTACATCCGCGTGCACGCGTGCATGCACGCGACCTAGTGGAGCGATTGCTGCCTAGCGCCATCTATCAGAGAAATTACGATGCACGTCTACCCATTGTGGAGTTACACCTCCTGAAGATGCGCCCGAAACGGAATTTCCTTCATTTGGCGGGTAAAGGTGGGCCTAGAGGTCGGCTTGCGGTGCGATATGGTAACGCTTCATTTAGTAATTGCATGTATACAGTGTTTACTTATTATTTGATTGTGGTTTTATTTCTATACCACAACTCATAGAGTTTTATTTGCCTACCAAATTCGGTGCACAACTGTCCACGGTTGGGTGCCCGTTGTTGTCGGAGTATATATAGTGGAACGAATGCATACGTACATAGCGGTCCAGTGACAGGGCCGTTTTCCTACCCGTTAGAGAATATATTTTGGGTTGGAGGGCACAACCAACTTTATTGGCCGCCGTCTTCGATTAGACAAACTGAAACTATGCCGCCATTTCGTCCCTTGACGTCATGCTCACATAGTTCCACCTATATCCACCATATTAAACCATAACGTCATCATTGCACGCGGCAGGTGGTTTTCTACAGTGCTCTAGATGGCGCTACAAGTATCAGTTGTGTTGTTTTCTAGTTTCTGCCACAGATGGCGCAGTGATCTCAAGGTGGTGATCTCGGGACTGATTTATCCAAAGCACTATTGTTTAAGGACAGCGAAGGGAAGGCAGATTTTAAGCGGGTAGAAGTAACCAAAGGAAGGTGTCACAAAATTCGTCGCATATTCGAAAAAAAAAAACGTGCTGCGCGTAAGAAATCGCGCACGCGCGCGGTAAAATAAAAAAAAAAAAACAGTGGGGAAGGATTCCCGGAGAGCGCGCAGCTTTCAGTGTGCTGCTGCCCTTTCCACTCAGCTCGCCGGCGCGGCGCCAAAGCACACATGGCCGCGCGTGGCGTCGATTTCTCTGGAATGTCTGAGTAGTTTCTACTCATCGTCGACGGAGAGGGCGTGACCTTGACCCCGCTAAAGTGATACCCTCTCCCCTTTGCTCTCGCGCCGGTGTCTTCTCATCGCAAGAAGGACCCAGAAATTTGCTCGAAGGCTGTCTCCGCGCTCAACCAATGTGGTCGGGCGCCCGGCGCGAGGAGGAGAAGGCGCTTGTGCAGTTCAAGCTGCGTGCATGTGCGCGCCTGCCTTGGCGCAAAGAACAGACGCGGATTGCGCCTATAAATGAGGGGATTCAACCCCTGTCTGTCAGCCCGAGCCGCCGTTTAAGCTTCCGAGAAGCGCGCCCGCTCGACTCCCGGGAGAACACCACTCGCCCAGCGACGGACTAGCGAGGTAACGTGTACCAGTCTGCGGATTGGCCCCGTCGTGCTCCTCAGGTCGTCGGACTGTCGCAGTGCCCGGTGAACAAATTGTGTTTTGTTTGTTTGTCTCTTTCTGTGTTAGTGCACTTTAGGTGCAAATATTTTGTTGAATTGTAATCTCTCTCGATTGTTAGTTTGCAAGAGTTGCATTGTATTTGTAAATCACTTCGTATGTGCTCGTACGAGTTATTGTAAAATCCTCTGTATCGTCTCTCTGCTGTATAAACTTTGTTCTGCTTTGCGAACCACGCTGAGTCGAGGGCATCTCCTTTTTGACCGATACCACTACCCCCACACGCTCTAAGGGTGTCTGGGAGCGCACGCTAAAGTGCGCGAAGCGGTGACGGAAGGTTATATGGGGCGGGATTGCCGATCTTTCTCAATCGAAACTCTAAAAAACTATCATTTGCCTCTCTCATATTGGTCAGCCGTGGACGGCGGTCATTTTGATTTTTTGCGTCACTGACTGACGTCGTAAACGGCCCAGAAGTGTCGACGCTGCTTTTTGAGATTTTTTGAGACTGGAAAATATAGTCTCAAAGCGTTTGAGACAGAAAATGGCGGCTGTTTACACCGCCGTATACGCGGCTGACCGCGCGAGCAACGGTGTAGGAGGATGCATGAAGCCGACTTTGACGCGCGGGACGAGTTATTTCGACGCTTCGACTTAAGAAGGAGACTGCGCAGCGGCTGTGCGATGAACTCGCCGTTGAACTCCATGGGAGGTGCGCGGGTGCTGTGCGCGCAGCGCTTCCTCGCCACCGGTGGATTTCAAGGCGCCGTTGGAAATAAAGAAAACGTCGGCGCAGCCGAACCGACTGTGAACAAGTGTTTGCGGCGGGTAGCGGAGACCAATGTCAACGTTGGGTCGTAGAAGAGGTGTGTTCGCTTTCCGAGGAGACCTGAGGAAAAGGCGGCGGCGAAGGAGGGCTTCCTTTGCCTAAACTTTCGCCGCGACAGCATCCCCGGCGTCGTCTGGTGTGTCGATTGGGTACTCATCACTATCAAGGAGTCTGGGGGCAGTGCTGCGAACGAGCCGCAAGCGGTTCTACGCTGCGAACGTGGTAGTGAGTATACCTAGGCCACTGTTTCTGACCGCATGAGTTCAGCTACAAGTGTGGGCCTCGGCAGCTAGATTAAGTTCGTGCTGTGCGTGTTTTTCTTAGATCTGTGGCGCGAACATGCGCAATCTGGCCGTGGACACGCGCTGACCCGCATCCTTCCACGAAGCGTTCGTCTGGCGGTACTCCAAGGCGGAGGAAGGCCTGATGGACGACGGTTAGTTTTTTATGAGCAAGCAGTAAAATAGCCGTGTCAACCGTCGGGCGAACTCAGTCACATATGTTGAGCTCCAGCACTATGCATTTGCCCGGATGTGCTAAAGCTACAAGAATGAGTCTGGCTAGTTACACCAATGCAGACACGATACAGTATGATACAGTGTACAGTGTGTTACAGTGTGTTATAATTTCAGCAGAAATACAGGACACATATTACATTTTTGAAATGCATAGCCTTTCCTCTTGAAGAAACGAAAGCAAAATGCACCTGGCAGCGCTTGTGTTTTGTAGGCAATCATAGCGCATCATTTAAATCAATATGGTGGTAAAAGACAACTTACAGCAGTGCTCACTTATACATCTCAATCCTGCGTGTCTGTATGCTCTTGAATGTCTTATTCAGCAAAGCCTGGATGTGGGCTACTTGGAACGAGTCTTCTATTGTATAGCAGATCGTCCTGTAAAGCAGTTGAGATCTCCGAGAAAGAACATGCTTAGCTGCGTCATTTTTTGTTATGCAAGAGACTATGTCTATCCACCGAAGTCATAGCTGCTTGCACCAGTTGCGTGGCATCAGAGACCCGATTCAGCAGGAGGCCTGTACAACACGCCACATGCTTTCACACAATTTGTGGCTGAGCGCTGTATTGGTGCGCTGAAGAGCTGCTTGCGGTGCATTCAAAGGCACCGGACGCACCACTGCAAGTGGGAGTGGACAGTGTGCATGATCACTGCGCGTGCTGCACTTCACAGCCTCTGTTTGGATCTGCCCATGCCAGCAGAGGGTGCAGGCGACATGCCACTGACCTAGATAAACAATTTTTTGTTTTCTTCATTGCGTTTTTGCATATTTTAGACTAACATGTTCACGCTTTACCGCTGACAGCACACCTTCGGGGCAACAAAAGTGACTGAACAGCGAACTCAGTTGAAGAACTGAAAACACTGCTTGTTTTGCTTGGTGCTGTTGAGTTTGAAATACAGTTTCATAGCAAAATAAAACATTACTCGTTTTATTCACTGCGTCTTTACTGCAAAACATTAGGCTACGGTTCATTGTCGTGCGAATAAATGGTTCCGTGGCGCAGCCCTGCTAATAGCCACCGCAACCTTGCTGATAATTGGCTGATTCCGCGTTCGGCATCTCGCGGTGTCGTCATTTTGATTTAAAGATCTCAAAATTGAGGCTGTTTTTGAGAGCGATCTGTAATACCGCCCCTGATCGGTGGCTAAAATCAAGACAAGAGAACATTTCAGAAGTCATGCCTAGGTGGCTTGAACCACCGCCCGATTTAAAGGGTTCAGCCTTATCCATCCATTCATCCATCCATCCATCCGATAGGAGACACCACGAAATTTCGCAACGGGATAGGTAGTCGCTGCAGCAGATGGCGCTTTGATGTCAGGGTTGAAGCAAACCCCACGAAATCCCGTAATGTGATGAGTAAGAGCTAACGCTCTTAAGAAAAAAAATCAACATTACAGCAAAGAGCAGAAATAGATCAAGCAGTGTTAACTGCCTAAGAATTCTGTAGTATTATCAAGTACGCGTGATGTTATCAAGCACGCAGGCTGATGTATAGCTTGAGCCAAGACTGTTTCACACGTGCCGCGTATCATGCCAGTCATGTGTCATGTGACCTTTGCGGTCTTTATAAGCCAGCAACACCCAGCAATAAACGTTCTTTGTTCTGCCACTACCCACCGGCTACGTTCCGTTACTTCAGTGGCGACGAGGATGGGATAGCTGCACGATGGCAGCCAGGCCACCCGAGTTCGACGATACGACAGGTAGCTGGAGCAGTTACCGTGTTCGTTTGGAGGCCTTTTTTGATGGCCACGACATCACAGATCCGGGAAAAAAGCGTGCGCTTCTGGTGTCGGCCCTGAGCGACAAAGTGGTTCGTGTGCTTCAGGGCCAGTGCCAGTCGGAATCGGTGAGCAGCTTGAGCTACGAAGTCGTCATACAGCACCTGGACAACCACTTCGATCCAAAAGCCAATGAGATTGCAGCAAGCTACGCATTCTTTATGCGGAACCAAGCGGAAGGCGGAAAGGTGCGGGACTACATCACCGACTTGAGACCTCTCGCAAAGGACTGCAGTTTCGAAAAGTTTTTGGACCGCATGCTGCGGGATCGGATTGTCTGCGGAATCCGTGATAAACAAGCTCGACGGCACATGCTGTCGCAGCAGAAGTTAAGCCTGGCGGAGGTAGAAGCGTTTGCTCGAGCAGCGGAAACCGCAGAAACGAATGTCCGGGCACTGCAAGAGAGGAGCTTCAACGACAACGGTGCTGCCAACTTCGTACAGAAGCACAGGAGGAATACGCAGAAGTCCGGACGCGGGCATGGATCCATGACAGAGTCCACGCAGTGCGGAAGGTGTGGCTCGAACTATGGTTCGGAAGTGTGCAGACACAAGAAAGCGACGTGTCACAAGTGCGGCATGAAGGGTCACCTGGCAAGGATGTGCTCCAGCGGCCGCACTAACCCCTCAGGCACTTTTGCGGTGAAGGAGCTAGACGGCAGTGACGGAAGTAGTGTGGATATTCTCTACGCTTTGGAGGCTCACAACAACAGTAGGAACTTGTCCGCACGGCCATTTGAAAGGGATTTCATCTGGGAAGGCCGGAACCTGCGCTTGCTGGTAGATATAGGGTCCACTATCAGCGTCATTCCAAGAAGGGTATTCGATAATAACCGCGAATGGTGGCCGCCACTGGAGAAGACTTCACTGCGCCTGACGTGCTTCCTGGGGCGGCTGCCGGTTCTTGGCCGAGTAGCCATGAAAGTCGAATGCAGTAACACGCAAGTGGACAGCTCGCTGGTTGTAGTGGATTGCAACGGGCCTCTTTTGTGCGGCCAGAACACCATACAGGCCTTCCGTAAGGCTGGCATGGCACTACTGGAAGAATGCGCGTCGCAGAACATACATCTAGTACACGGTGACGCCACGACGGCGAAACTTTTGACGGAATTTCCAGAAGTTTTAGAGCAGAGTTTGGGTTGCTGTAAGGGGCCACCCGTGAAACTACACAAAAAAGATGCCGCTCTACCACGCTTCCTCAAGGTTCGAGCGGTGCCATACGCGCTTCGGGAAAAGGTGTCTGCAGAAATCGACCGCCAAGTACAGGAAGGAGTACTTTCACCAGTGAGAGTTTCCGAGTGGGCTACGCCCGTCGTGCCCGTAGTGAAGCGAAACGGGGATATTAGGCTGTGTGGAGACTTCAAGTTAACAGTGAATCTGGCGACACATCTGGAACAGTATCCGTTGCCAAAAATTGAGGACATCTTCGCATCTCTGTACGGCGGTGAGGTGTTCACTATTTTGGATTTACGACACGCGTATAATCAACATCCACTGGACGACGAAGCACGAAAAATGGCCGTGTTGAACACACACAAAGGGTTGTTTGCATACAACCGCCTCGCTTTCGGCATCGCATCTGCTCCAGCTTTGTTCCAGCGCCGCCCTCGCGTCAATGTGTACTTGGACGACATCATTATTGCTGAAAAGGAGAACGACGATTCAACTCTCCGGCAAGTGTTCGAGTGACTGCGCGACAACGGACTCAAGTTGAACCTTGACAAATGCAGGTTCCGCGAGAAGCAAGTTACGTTCTTGGGCCACAAGATCGACGCAACTGGCTTGCACCCCCCTCAGAATATGGAAGCCATCACCGCCGCACCAAGACCAGAAACGGTGAGCCAGCTAAAATCCTTTTTTGGGTTTGATCACATATTACGCAAAGTTTTTGCCGAATCTTGCAACCACGTTGGCTCCACTCTATAGGCTGTTGGCGAAAGGAGCACGGTGGCAATGGACAGCCGAGCACGAAAAATCATTTCAGGCAGCCAAGCGCGCTATGGGGGAAGCGGAACTTCTCCTCCACTACGACCCCGAAAAGCCGTTGCGGCTTGAATGCGACGCTTCACCAGTGGGGGTCGGCGCGGTGCTGTCACACCGAATCGGGAACAAGGACCACCCCATATCGTTCCGTTCGAGAGCTCTGACGCCGGCTGAGCGGAATTATTCGCAACTGGAAAAAGAAGCGTTGGCCTTGGTGTTCGGCGTTACCAAGTTTCGAGATTACTTGTTGGCAAATCATTTCACTCTCGTGACGGATCACAAGCCACTAACCGGGCTGTTTCATCGGGAACGGCCAATTCCGCACATGGCCGCGGGAAGAATCCAGCGCTGGGCCCTGTTGCTGTCGGCTTACCATTATGATCTCGAGTACCGCCCAGGACACCTAAATGCTAACGCAGACGCGCTCAGTCGCCTACCCTTGCCGGGCTTGGGTGAACGAGAAGGGCAAGAATCAATGGAATACGTGCTTTATACACGGGGCCTAAATTCCATGGCCCTTTCCGCTTGGCAACTAGCGGACCTAAGCCGCTCGGACGATAAGCTTCAGCGGATCAGGGGGTGGATCTCACGCGGCTGGCCACGGCAATTATCGGCAGCACAGCAACACCTGATGCCGTACTTTTCTCGCCGTAACGAGCAAAAAGAGAGGAGCAGGCGATATGAATACATATATTCAGCACTAATGATGTTGTAGCTTATAAAAGCACTACGCGTGGGAGACGTAGTCAAGGTTTGCAATATGTCGCATGATCCTCTTTTGAAGTACAACTATCTTTGCAACGTTTCCTTTTGTCGTTGTAGCCCATACTAGACCACAGTAGTCGATATGTGAAGCATACAGTGCGTGATAAATTTGGATTTTGGCCTGTGCTGGAAGAAGATGTCGCCAGCGAGATAAGATCCCGGTCACTGCGGCCAGTTTTCTACAAACATCTATGTGTTTATCCCAACTTAAGTTCGAAGAAAACGTAATCCCGAGAATTCTATGTTCATTCACTACTTGAACTTCTTGGCCCTGGCATCTGACAGCATGGCATGCTTTGACTATCTTATTTTTAGCTCTAAATATGACTACTTTCGTCTTAGGCTTTATCCTAATGCAATTTAAATTGTACCAGAGGTGTAATTTGTCAAGTATTTGATTACATTTGATAATTAAATCGTCTACATTAGGACCCGAAATTATTATGCTGCGGTCGTCTTTATATATGATAAATTTTACGTTTGAATCAATGTTCACGATATCATTTATAAATATTAAAAAGCAAAGGCCGTAATACACTGCTCTGTGGTACACCGTATTGCACTGGTAAAAAACGGGATTTCTGATTATCTGTGTAAACTGCCTGCTTCCTGTTTTCTAAGTATGACTTTATTAAACCAAGAGGTGTTCCGCGGATGCCACTAAGTGAAAGCTTGTAGATTAAAATATGGTTGAGTCAGTCAAACGCCTTACTAAAATCGATAAACAGGCCGAGAGCGAAAAGGTTTTTTTGAATATTTTGAACAAAAATTTCCTTAAGCGTTAGCAGGGCGGTTTCTGTTGATCGCCCTTTCCGGAAGCCGAATTGGGCGTCACTTATAATATTCTTACAAAAAAAAAATTTAGACATGCGAGTGAATATCACCTTCTCTAATCTCTTAGAAAAAACAGGAATGACAGAGACTGGCCTATAATAGCTTGTGTCGTTTCAGTCACCGCCCTTGAATATGACGCTCACCCTACTTTTCTTCATTTCAACAGGATAGACGCCCGTTTCCAGAATCAGGTTAAAAATATTGTAACGAATAGTACACCAAAAGCACTCGGGGACCAAGGAGCTACACAGCCGGTAGAGCGAGCACGAGCAGGAAGATTTTCTTCGTCCTCTGCTTCTATCGCCTGAGTTCCCTTCGTTCTCCTCTTCTATCACCTGTGTCATTGCTCCCTCCCCTGCAGCATCGCCCCGATGCGGCCATCGTGCGCTAGAGTGACGAGCAGAAAGCGAGCGTGCTAGGGTGAGGCACGAGGATCACAACATAGAACAGGGCACAGCGGTCAGCCTCAAGTTCAATCGGGTGGTCGGTCGTGGTACGGCTTCATACGAACGACGTGCACAACGTGGGTAAGCTTGCGTCTGTGGGATGAGCTGGCTTGGGTGGCGGGTTGAACTTCGTAGGTGACGTCGCTAATGCGGCGGAGGACACGGTACGGGCCGAAGTATCGACGGAGTAATTTTTCAGACAGCCCGCGGTGACGAACGGGCGTCCAAATCCACACATAGTCGCCTGGCTCGTAGGCAACGAAGCGCCGTCCCTGGTTGTAGCGGCCAGCGTCTAGTTGCTGTTGACGGTGTATGCGCTGCCTTGCCAGTTGCCGCGCTTCTTCCGCACGCTGCACAAAAGTGGCGATGTCGAGGTCAGGGTCACTCTCGCAGTGGGGGTTAACAGGCAGCATAGCATCCAGCGTAGTAGTAACTCGACGGCCGAAGACAAGCTGGAAGGGAGTGAGCCGCGTTGTCTCCTGCAGTGCCGTATTGTAAGCGAATGTAGCGTATGGCAGAATTTGGTCCCAGGTTTTATGCTCTATATCCACGTACATGGAAAGCATGTCGGCCAGAGTTCTGTTGAGCCGTTCCACCAAGCCATTGGTCTGCGGGTGGTACGCCGTCGCACGTCTATGGCTGGTGTGCGTCAGTTTCAGCACAGCCTGGGTTAGGCGGGCTGTGAAAGCTGCACCACGGTCAGTAATAATGACCGCAGGGGCGCCATGACGCAGGACGATGCTGTGGACAAAAACTCGGCTACTTCGGCAGCAGTTCTGCTCGCAAGCGACGTGGTCTTAGCATAACGTGTCAAGTAGTCCGTCGCAACAGCGATCCACCGTTTTCCAGTGGATGACTTCGGGAAGGGGCCAAGGAGATCCATTCCAACTTGTTGAAAAGGGATCTTCGGTGGCGCTATTGGCTGAAGAAATCCGGCTGGTTTCATGGGTGGAGACTTCCGGCGTTGGCAGTCGCGGCAGGTTCGCACGTAGGTCTGCACTGATGGAAGTAATTTGGGCCAATAGTACTTCTCCCGAATCCTTGACAACGTGCGACTGACTCCCAAGTGGCCGGCGGACGGCTCGTCGTGACAAGCGCTCAAGATGTCAGGTCGTAACTGGGTGGGCACCACGAGTAAAAATGTTTCGGTGGACTTTCCAAAGTTGCGCTTGTAGAGAACGCCATTTCGCATGGTGAAGGATTGCAGGCCACGACGAAAAACGCGGAACCCGACTACTGTGACCTTCCAGGTGCTCGATGAGCGGCGCTAGCTCCGGGTCCGTTCGTTGAAGCTGAGCCACATGGGATGGGCTAAGAGCACAAATGAAAGGAAGATCTTCGGTGATTTCTTGCGGAGCGTGGTCCACGGGCGCGCGTGATAAGCAATCCGCATCTTGGTGCTGCCGGCCCGACTTGTAAAGGACAGTCACGTCGTACTCTTGCAAACGGAGGCTCCACCTAGCCAACCGGCCGGACGGATCTTTAAGGCTTGCCAGCCAGCATAACGAGTGATGGTCGCTGACAACACGGAAGGGTCGTCCGTACAGGTATGGACGAAACTTGCTGATGGCCCAGATCACCGCAAGGCATTCTTTCTCTGTCGTCGAATAGTTCGCCTCCGATCGCGAAAGTGTTCGGCTCGCGTAAGCGATAACGCGTTCCACGCCGTCCTGCCACTGGATAAGTACCGCCCCAAGGCCAACATTGCTGGCATCGGTGTGTATGTCGGTGGCGGCGTCTTCATCGAAATGGGCGAGTATCGGGGGGCTGTGTAGACGGTTGCGGAGCTCCTGAAAAGCTTCTTCTTGGTCGCTTCCCCACAGAAAGGGTATTTCGTCTCTAGTCAGTGCTGTCAACGGGTCAGCTATTCTGGAGAAATCGGGCACAAAGCGTCGGTAGTAAGAACAGAGGCCCAGAAAACGTTGAAGTGCCTTCTTGTCGGTTGGGCGCGGAAAACTGGAGACGGCAGCAGTCTTGTCGGGGTCCGGGAGAACGCCTTGTGCGCTGACAACATGGCCAAGGAAGCGAAGTTCCTTGAAACCAAAATGACATTTCTCGGGCTTGATCGTTAGTTGCGCGCATTTCAGGGCTCGAAGCACGATGCGCAGCCGGTCCAAGTGTTGATCGAAGGTAGGCGAGAAAATGACGACGTCGTCCAAGTACACCAAGCAAGACTGCCACTTCAGACCGGATAAAACGGTGTCCATCATACGCTGGAACGTGGCCGGCGCCGAGCAAAGACCAAACAGGAGCACCTTGAACTCGTATAAACCGTCTGGAGTCACGAAAGCCGTCTTCTCTCGGTCTCTCTGGTCCACCTCTATCTGCCAGTATCCGCTTTTGAGATCTAATGAGGAGAAGAACCTGGCGTCACGTAATCGGTCGAGGGCATCGTCAATCCTGGGAAGCGGATAAACGTCCTTTTTGGTCACGTTGTTTAGTTTCCGGTAATCAACACAGAATCTCAAGGTGCCGTCTTTCTTTTTGACGAGGACCACGGGCGACGCCCATGGGCTTGTTGACGGCTGAATAACATCGTCTGCAAGCATTTCATCGACTTGCGTTTTAATGGCTTCCCGTTCCTTAGGAGAAACACGGTATGGGCGCTGGCATACAGGCGGCGTGGCCTCGTCTGTGATGATGCGATGCTTGGCGACAGGTGTACGACCGACCCTGGAGCTGGTGGCGAAGCAATCTGCAAAATCTGCTAGAAGAGCAGACAGAAGATTCTTCTGCTGAGGTCCGGGTTGATTTTCACGGTCTGCAGGGCGTGGCATGGTGCGGCCTCGTCTTGAGGGCTGACCCCGACGGCGCATAAATCAGGCAACACAGTAACTTCGTGAAGTAAGGCAACAGCCGTGTCCCCGGCGAGGTGCTGAACCTCGTTGGCGAAGTTCGTGAGTAGGACACTAGTACAACCGTTATGCAACTGGACGAGGCCTCGAGCGACGGCTATTCCCTTCGCGAGCAGCAGCGGGAGGTGGCTATCCGCGATACCCTCGTAATCGTGGAACAAGTCATGTCTCAGGAGAACCAGGACGCTAGACCGTGGTGGCACCATCACGTCATCGTCGACTATACGCAGAGCGTTGATTCCCGGATCTCTGTCGGTATGCGCCACGGCCTGTTCCGTCGAGAACGTGATCCGGGCTTCGTTCAGACAGCGCCGTTCGTCTGCAGAAAGTCGAGGCCCAGGATCAAGTCCCTCGAACACTCGGACAGTACCACGAATTCACAGACGTACAGAAAACCACGGATGCCGACCCTTGCAGTACACTTGCCAGCAGGGGTAATCAGGTGACTCCCAGCAGTACGAATGCTCGGCCCAGACCATCGCGTCAAAACTTTCTTTAATTCTTGGGCGAGGGCTTGACTCATTACGGAGTAATCGGCACCGGTGTCGAGTAAGGCGAAGACGTCGACTCCATCAATTGTTACGTACAAATCGGAGGTAGCGTGTCGGATGCTGTCGCTACCTGCCCCCAGCGAAATGGCGTATCGGCGTGATGGTGGCGGAGGATCTTCACATTTCCCTACAGCAGCGGCCTTGCCTCCGGAGGCCGCCGGCATTAGTTTTCCCGGCGTGGGCTGGGCGAGCGGCGTCCGGAATAGCTTTGCGCTCCGCGGGGACTTGGAGAACGGTAGCGCATTGGGGACGGTGATCGAGACCCGCGGCGACCGGATGTGACGAGATTCTGCCGCTCCAATAGGTGAGAGGCTATCTCAAGTGGCCTTTCGCCATGGCGAGGGCAGGGGTCGTGCGGGGCGAAGCCCCGCAGGCCCACGCGGCGGTACGGGCACGCCCTATAG
Source organism: Amblyomma americanum (assembly GCA_030143305.2). Classification (NCBI taxonomy): domain Eukaryota; kingdom Metazoa; phylum Arthropoda; class Arachnida; order Ixodida; family Ixodidae; genus Amblyomma; species Amblyomma americanum. The sequence goes on along the minus strand of JARKHS020032584.1, from coordinate 9,977 downwards.
AGGTGACCCGCCGCGCCACAATGATAACAGAGGGGCCGACGGTCTGGGGCCCGCCACACTTGACTCTTACGCGTCCGCTCGTAGGCTGGCAGAGCGGGGTCACGAGGGGAACCCGGCGGCCGCACTGATGGAGCCGCGGCATTGATGGTGTAGCCCGACGTCGGAGCTTGACGGAGTACAGACGCGTACGTGGGTCTAGCGTCAAGCTGGAGGGGTACCTCAGATGCTTGTTGTTGGGCTGCGAGGCGCACCTCGTCGCGGACGACGTCGGTCAGCGACGCGAAGGATGGCATGTTAGAAGGCGTCCGAAGGGCTTGGAGTTCCTCCCGGACGACGGAACGGATGAGTTCGCGTAAGTCGTCCGGGGCGCTTCCGAGATGCATAGAACAGGTGTCTGGCCCGAAGGCGTTGACGTCACGATTGTATTGGCGGGCTCGTTGCTGTAGAGTCTTCTCCATGGTGGCCGCCTCGCTGAGGAACTCGGCCACAGTGCGCGGTGGGCTGCGCACGAGTCCCGCGAATAGCTCCTGCTTGACACCACGCATTAAATGGCGAAGCTTCTTGTCTTCCGACATAGAGGGGTCCGCGCGCTTGAAAAGGCGGGTAATGTCCTCAAAGAACATGCGGACACTCTCGTTCGGGCGCTGGTTGCGCGAGTGTAGCGCAGCTTCAGCTCGCTCCCGGCGGTCGGCGTTTGGAAAAGTGGCGAGCAGGTTGCGGCAGAAGGCCTCCCAGGATGGAAACGAAGCCTCATGGTTTTCGAACCATGTCCGCGCCGACTCTTCGAGAGCGAAGTACACGTTGTGGAGCTTCCGCTCATCGCTCCACCCGTTGTAACGGGCGACACGCTCGTATGTCTCGAGCCAGTCCTCGGCGTCCTCGAACACGTCGCCATGAAAAGGCGGGGGTGTTCGTGGCTGCTGGCACAGGATGTGAGCTGGGAGCCTACTCTCAGTTGACATGGCAGCTGGCTCCTCCGACGTCCGAGGCTGTGTCGTCCTGGTGGCTGCCGGAAGGGGTCCGAACTCTGGGGACTCTCCTCGCAGGCGGCGGCCGCGGCGCTGGTGGACCGGGGTGAGATCCGTGATCACAGGTGGGCTGCGCGGGTCTGGCAGCGTACCCAGCACGGTAGAGCGAGCACGAGCAGGAAGATTTTCTTCGTCCTCTGCTTCTATCGCCTGAGTTCCCTTCGTCCTCCTCTTCTATCACCTATGTCAATATGAGCAATCACAGCAATCAATATGAGCAATTGGGTTGGGTTAGGTTAGGTTAGGTTAGGTTGGGTTAGGTTAGGTTAGGTTAGGTTAGGTTGGGTTGGGTTGGGTTGGGTTAGATTAGGTTGGGTTAGGTAAAGTAAGGTTGGGTTGGGTTAGGTTAGGTTAGGTTATGTTAGGTTAGGTTAGGTTGGGTTGGGTTGGGTTAGGTTAGGTTAGGTTAGGTTGGGTTGGGTTGGGTTAGGTTAGGTTAGGTTGGGTTTGGTTTGGTTAGGTTGGGTTGGGTTGGGTAGGGTTAGGTTGGGTTAGGTTAGGTTAGGTTAGGTTGGGTTGGGTTGGGTTGGGTTGGGTTGGGTTAGGTTAGGTTAGGTCAGGTCAGGTCAGGTCGGGTTGGGTCAGGTCAGGTCAGGTTAGGTCGGGTTGGGTTGGGTTAGGTTGGGTTGGGTTGGGTTGGGTTAGGTTAGGTTAGGTTGGGTTGGGTTGGGTTGGGTTAGGTTAGGTGTGGTTAGGTTAGGTTAGGTTAGGTTAGGTTAGGTTGGGTTAGGTTAGGTTAGGTTAGGTTAGGTTAGGTTAAGTTAGGTTAAGTTAGGTTAGGTTAGGTTAGGTTAGGTTAGGTTAGGTTAGGTTAGGTTAGGTTAGGTTGGGTTGGGTTGGGTTGGGTTGGGTTGGGTTGGGTTGGGTTGGGTTAGGTTGGGTTAGGTTAGGTTAGGTTGGGTTAGGTTAGGTTAGGTTAGGTTAGGTTAGGTTAGGTTAGGTTAGGTTAGGTTAGGTTAGGTCGCGGCAGGTTCGCACGTAGGTCTGCACTGATGGAAGTAATTTGGGCCAATAGTACTTCTCCCGAATCCTTGACAACGTGCGACTGACTCCCAAGTGGCCGGCGGACGGCTCGTCGTGACAAGCGCTCAAGATGTCAGGTCGTAACTGGGTGGGCACCACGAGTAAAAATGTTTCGGTGGACTTTCCAAAGTTGCGCTTGTAGAGAACGCCATTTCGCATGGTGAAGGATTGCAGGCCACGACGAAAAACGCGGAACCCGACTACTGTGACCTTCCAGGTGCTCGATGAGCGGCGCTAGCTCCGGGTCCGTTCGTTGAAGCTGAGCCACATGGGATGGGCTAAGAGCACAAATGAAAGGAAGATCTTCGGTGATTTCTTGCGGAGCGTGGTCCACGGGCGCGCGTGATAAGCAATCCGCATCTTGGTGCTGCCGGCCCGACTTGTAAAGGACAGTCACGTCGTACTCTTGCAAACGGAGGCTCCACCTAGCCAACCGGCCGGACGGATCTTTAAGGCTTGCCAGCCAGCATAACGAGTGATGGTCGCTGACAACACGGAAGGGTCGTCCGTACAGGTATGGACGAAACTTGCTGATGGCCCAGATCACCGCAAGGCATTCTTTCTCTGTCGTCGAATAGTTCGCCTCCGATCGCGAAAGTGTTCGGCTCGCGTAAGCGATAACGCGTTCCACGCCGTCCTGCCACTGGATAAGTACCGCCCCAAGGCCAACATTGCTGGCATCGGTGTGTATGTCGGTGGCGGCGTCTTCATCGAAATGGGCGAGTATCGGGGGGCTGTGTAGACGGTTGCGGAGCTCCTGAAAAGCTTCTTCTTGGTCGCTTCCCCACAGAAAGGGTATTTCGTCTCTAGTCAGTGCTGTCAACGGGTCAGCTATTCTGGAGAAATCGGGCACAAAGCGTCGGTAGTAAGAACAGAGGCCCAGAAAACGTCGAAGTGCCTTCTTGTCGGTTGGGCGCGGAAAACTGGAGACGGCAGCAGTCTTGTCGGGGTCCGGGAGAACGCCTTGTGCGCTGACAACATGGCCAAGGAAGCGAAGTTCCTTGAAACCAAAATGACATTTCTCGGGCTTGATCGTTAGTTGCGCGCATTTCAGGGCTCGAAGCACGATGCGCAGCCGGTCCAAGTGTTGATCGAAGGTAGGCGAGAAAATGACGACGTCGTCCAAGTACACCAAGCAAGACTGCCACTTCAGACCGGATAAAACGGTGTCCATCATACGCTGGAACGTGGCCGGCGCCGAGCAAAGACCAAACAGGAGCACCTTGAACTCGTATAAACCGTCTGGAGTCACGAAAGCCGTCTTCTCTCGGTCTCTCTGGTCCACCTCTATCTGCCAGTATCCGCTTTTGAGATCTAATGAGGAGAAGAACCTGGCGTCACGTAATCGGTCGAGGGCATCGTCAATCCTGGGAAGCGGATAAACGTCCTTTTTGGTCACGTTGTTTAGTTTCCGGTAATCAACACAGAATCTCAAGGTGCCGTCTTTCTTTTTGACGAGGACCACGGGCGACGCCCATGGGCTTGTTGACGGCTGAATAACATCGTCTGCAAGCATTTCATCGACTTGCGTTTTAATGGCTTCCCGTTCCTTAGGAGAAACACGGTATGGGCGCTGGCATACAGGCGGCGTGGCCTCGTCTGTGATGATGCGATGCTTGGCGACAGGTGTACGACCGACCCTGGAGCTGGTGGCGAAGCAATCTGCAAAATCTGCTAGAAGAGCAGACAGAAGATTCTTCTGCTCAGGTGCCAAGTCCGGGTTGATTTTCACGGTCTGCAGGGCGTGGCATGGTGCGGCCTCGTCTTGAGGGCTGACCCCGACGGCGCATAAATCAGGCAACACAGTAACTTCGTGAAGTAAGGCAACAGCCGTGTCCCCGGCGAGGTGCTGAACCTCGTTGGCGAAGTTCGTGAGTAGGACACTAGTACAACCGTTATGCAACTGGACGAGGCCTCGAGCGACGGCTATTCCCTTCGCGAGCAGCAGCGGGAGGTGGCTATCCGCGATACCCTCGTAATCGTGGAACAAGTCATGTCTCAGGAGAACCAGGACGCTAGACCGTGGTGGCACCATCACGTCATCGTCGACTATACGCAGAGCGTTGATTCCCGGATCTCTGTCGGTATGCGCCACGGCCTGTTCCGTCGAGAACGTGATCCGGGCTTCGTTCAGATCAATGACAGCGCCGTTCGTCTGCAGAAAGTCGAGGCCCAGGATCAAGTCCCTCGAACACTCGGACAGTACCACGAATTCACAGACGTACAGAAAACCACGGATGCCGACCCTTGCAGTACACTTGCCAGCAGGGGTAATCAGGTGACTCCCAGCAGTACGAATGCTCGGCCCAGACCATCGCGTCAAAACTTTCTTTAATTCTTGGGCGAGGGCACGGCTCATTACGGAGTAATCGGCACCGGTGTCGAGTAAGGCGGAGACGTCGACTCCATCAATTGTTACGTACAAATCGGAGGTAGCGTGTCGGATGCTGTCGCTACCTGCCCCCAGCGAAATGGCGTATCGGCGTGATGGTGGCGGAGGATCTTCACATTTCCCTACAGCAGCGGCCTTGCCTCCGGAGGCCGCCGGCATTAGTTTTCCCGGCGTGGGCTGGGCGAGCGGCGTCCGGAATAGCTTTGCGCTCCGCGGGGACTTGGAGAACGGTAGCGCATTGGGGACGGTGATCGAGACCCGCGGCGACCGGATGTGACGAGATTCTGCCGCTCCAATAGGTGAGAGGCTATCTCAAGTGGCCTTTCGCCATGGCGAGGGCAGGGGTCGTGCGGGGCGAAGCCCCGCAGGCCCACGCGGCGGTACGGGCACGCCCTATAGAGGTGACCCGCCGCGCCACAATGATAACAGAGGGGCCGACGGTCTGGGGCCCGCCACACTTGACTCTTACGCGTCCGCTCGTAGGCTGGCAGAGCGGGGTCACGAGGGGAACCCGGCGGCCGCACTGATGGAGCC